>APFE031495210.1:75174-93054 GCA_000404065.3 Pinus taeda
TTTTAACCACGTCAAAATACTGGTGTATTGATCTGTGATCTGTTTGTGAGCGGTGTCCTTCTGGTGTTCTGTCTGAGGAACTTACCCTGTAAATTCCTACAGATATGAGTACTGGTGATTTGATTTCCCAACACCAAACACAACCAGGTCACTGTGATGCAGTGCATATGAATCCTTGTAATGCAATTATGTCTGTAGGACACAATAATGGCACTGTTACATTGTGCAGCCCTAATATGAATACTCCTCTCATCAGTATGCTATGCTATGTCACCATGCTTCACCACCAACATGACTGACCACGGATTGAACAAAAGCACTGGAGAAAATAATGCCAAACAAACTATTTTGCACACACATCTGATCTACCATGGAATCCAGATCCAAAAATGGTTTAGATCCACAAATGAGATGTGGTACCCATTGCATACAGCAAACCGACATGATTCAGAGGAGATATGAACTATTCATTGATTGTGGTCTCTTATAATCAAACAAAAGAATGGAATACCTTCAGAGGATAGTGTTAGAAAATGTAACTAGGTTCTGTCTTCATAATGATATTTGTACTTGTATTATTGTATATTTTATATAAAAGAAAAAGAAGAAAAAGAAAAAAACACAATTTTATTATTATTATTTAATTAAATAAGCATGTTCTTCATGCTTCTAGGTTTTCTTGAGTCAAAGGGTCAAAGTCCTATTTGGACCTATTGTAAAGAAAAAGATTTTTTGAATATGTAATTTGAGTCAAAAACCCCTCTAGATGCGAACTTGGCCTGCCTGTCAAGTCAGCGCTTCCCCAATAGACATGTCTATTTGCACTGCTCTGGACAATATAAATAGAACGAGAGTTGAGCTCATTTGGACACATACATATCACATGATTTGGTCTGAAATATCACAAGGAATAGTGAAGAAGAGGAGGGCCGAAGTCTGAGATTGAAGAAGGGTTTCTCTTGATATCTGATTTTTGAAGTTCTGCCTTGATGAAGATTTGTTGCTGATCTCATGCTGATGGATTTGCTGTGCAGAAGAAGGGGTTGACTTGGCATCTAAAAGGTTGGTCATGGGTCTTGGATATCTCACTTTGATTTGATTCTATAAGAAGAAATTTTTTCTAGGTTTTCCCCTTGGAGGGGTTTTTCCTTGGCTTGGAGCCTATATCTCATGTTTCTTGTATATTGTGATCTTCATGTTTTTATGTTTGGTAATTTCTTGATGAAAGAAGAAAACCATAATAAGAAAATGCTAACAAATTTACAGGTAATTATCGAAGAAAAAGAGAGATCTAATTTAATTGCTAGCCTCCTGATTTCTCAACATGGGATCAAAGCTAAGGCTTGAAATTGAAGGCCTGAA
Source organism: Pinus taeda (assembly GCA_000404065.3). Classification (NCBI taxonomy): domain Eukaryota; kingdom Viridiplantae; phylum Streptophyta; class Pinopsida; order Pinales; family Pinaceae; genus Pinus; species Pinus taeda. Next base: position 76,537 of record APFE031495210.1, read on the forward strand.
GATCATATTCTATTGGCATTTGATTTGAAGTATCTTTGAAGGATCTACCTCTCTGTGGAGAGATCACATACTTTTTGTGATAGGTTTATATCTGTGGAAGGCCCCCTATGGTTTGGACCCCTCTTCTCTGTAGCATTGGTTCGCAATATTTTGAGACTCACATTTTTGGGCACCACTTTACATCCTTGTGACTCCTGTTAATAGAGGCTCGATTATGAGACACAGTTGTTCGCATAAGTTCACAATGACTTGCATTAATCAACAATGGCTTTGTATCATCTAAACATAAGCTCGATGTACATATTCTATGGCTCACTATAAGTTAAGGAGAAGCTCACTCAGGCTTGTTTCAGTGACTTGCACCTGTGGTTCGTATATGGCTTTAACATAAAGCTCACATGTCTATGGTAACCCTAATTAAAAGAATCCTCTATGACTGACAGTCGAATTGTAAAAAATGAATAGGCTTGCAAAAGACTTAGAATATGGTTCAAATTACAACTTGTATTAGTGGCTCTTAACTCGCATATGGAAATCGCCTTCTCTAAAGATTATATTTGTCCAAGGCTTAGGAATCGCACCCTGGATCACATCAATGACATCGTTCTGAAACATCATATACAATGATCGCATTCATTGTGAGAATTTCTAAACTGAAATTCTATCATTGCAGCAACCGATTTATTTCACCTACTTATTATTCTCAATAAGTTATTTATGAGATTCCTTCAGCAAATATTAAAATAAATTCTACTGTAGTTATCACACAATTACCTAGAGAAAAATACATGCACAAGAATCAATCATATTGACACAGTTATTTTTGGACAATTGTCCCTGGAAAAACCTAATGCGGGAAAACCGTTGCAGCAGATGAGGGCTTTATTAATCTTCAACAACAATTGCTTTTACAAGGAATGATTTTACAGAGAAACTGAAAGAAAACAACTGAGACTTTCCCTCTGAGACCATCTGACACTTTAGAGACCCTGCTCCCACTTCTGTGCCACCCCTGTGTCAATCTGATTGACCCAACATGGCTCTGAGTGGCTCTGCGTCTCTCTGTGTTAGCCTGCATAGGATATGCGTCTTTCCTCTGGACTGCATCTCTCTTTTTGCCTTGTCTTCCATTGCCCCTGTGTCACCTCCTCCTCGATCACTGCTTGCTGCTAAAACCCTCCTCTTCCTCCACCCTGCAACTCCCTTTGAAATTGATCTCCTCTTCTTTGAGAATCGAATTTCCTTGAGACACTGAGTATCTGTCAGTGTGTCTCCAAATGACCCTCAAGTATTCTCTTATGCTTTTCCTGTTGATGAATCAACGACCGAGATTAAGTACCTAATCAATGGCTAAGATTAAAACAGACTTGATCCTTGTCTCGTAGAAGCTTCTCATTCTTATTCTTATTTTTATTAATATCCATTAATATTTTTATTTCCTAAGTTTAGACTTAGAAACCCATTAAAAATATTAATTATTTTAATAACTCCTCATCCGGATGGAATTTCCCAAAATGATTTCTGGGTCTTGGAGATCTCATGTGCCTTAGCCTCTCCTCCAAGTTTCAAGGTTAGAGCACATCCTATGCTACCAAAAATTAACACTCCCTCTTAGCAGGGAATGTGCTCTATTAATGTTTCACTATCGAAACATCACACTGATCTTCCGCATCGTTACCTGTGCTGATGCTTGGTTTGCTGCCTCACATCTCCTACACTGCTACGTCCTGTACTACTGCCCATGACACTGCCACTACCACTGCTACTGTTGCTCCTACACTGCAACTCCCTCTCAAGCTGTTGCATCATGCTGCCCATGGCACTGCCACTGCTAACTGCTGCACTGCAACCTTTGATAGTTATCCATTATTGAAATGGATTCTTTACCATCCCCATCTTTTCCCTGAAATGAACAAACTTTGTTCTTCCTAGAGCCTTGGTGAGGATGTGTACCACTTGTTCTCCTGTAGGAGTGCATCTCAACTGTACTGCCCCTCGTTGGACACAGTCTCTGACAAAGCGACACCTGATATCAATGTGCTTCGACCGATCATGAAATACTGGATTCTCAAAGAGCTTGATGCAACTCTGATTAACACATGATCCTAGTCGCTTCCATCCTTCTCTTGAATAGATTCACAAACAATTTTCTAAGCCATATGGCTTCGCATGAAGCTGTGCTAGCTACCATATATTTTGCTTCAGTTGAGCTCAGAGCCACGGATTTCTGTTTCCTACTGCACCAAGAGGTCATTCCCGATCCAATGTTGAAGCAATACCCAATTATACTTTCGCGATCTACTGAACTTCCAGCCCAATCTGCGTTAGTGAACCCACTCAGCCCGATGTCATTGCTTCTGGTGTACAATAGTCCATGCTCGACTATTCCTTGTATATACCTGAGAACATGTTTGGCTGCTTCCCAGTGCGCCCTCTTAGGTTCTACCATGAACTAACTAAGGGTGTTGACATCGTAACAAATGTCTGGCCTGGTATTGACCAGATACATTAGGGACCCTATAAGCTGCATGTACAAGGTCGGATCAACATCTTTATCTTTTGATGCATCAATCTTCTTCTAGTTGGTGATCATTGGAGTAGCCATAGGTCTACAGTCCTGCATCCTGTATCTCTTCAAGATTTCTGTAGCATATATCCCTTGTCCCAGGAAGATCTCACCCTTCTGTTGCCAAACTTCCAACCCCAGAAAATAATGCATCTGTCTCAAATCCTTCATGTCGAATTTTGTGGCTAGGTTCTTCTTGCAATCTTTGATGAGCTTGGATGATCCTGTCAGGAAGAGATCATCCACATATAACACTAGGATTAGAGGCTCATTCTCTACAACTAGATAGTAGAGATTAGGGTTTGCGTCACTCTTGACGAACCTCATCTTTTGCAAGTAGCCATCAATTCGACTGTACCATGCCCTAGGTGCCTGTTTTAGCCCATACAAGGCTTTTTTTAATCTGCATACATGAGATTTCCTCTCATGTGTTTCAAAACCTTCTGGTTGTTCGATGTATACTTCCTCTACTATTACCTCGTTCAAGAATGCCGTCTTGACATCCATTTGATTCTCCCACCCCATCTGCGCTACAAGAGATATCACAGTCCTAATAGAAGTATACTTGGCTACTGGGGCGAAGGTTTCTTCATAGTCTATTCCTTCCTTCTGAGCATACCTGTTAGCCACGAACTTGGCTTTGTATTTCTCCACATTGCCGTCTGTAGCATATTTGACCTTGTAGATCCATGTCGAACCTACCACTGATCTGTCCTGAGGCCTAGGTACCACTTCTGAGACATCATTGACCATTATAGAGCTGTATTCCTCTACCATAGCATCCACCCATACATGATGCTGAACGGCCTCCTAAAAACTAGAAGGTTCCCACTTGAGCTTATAAGGCCTGGTACTTGTCTGGTTGTCTTCGCTCCCTTTTACTATTCCTGGGTGCACCAGTGAAGTCTTTTGCATCCTGTAGAATCTGTTGGAGTTCCCAACTCGTTCTTCCACTAGTAGTAGGTACATCTGTCTCCTCTTCTTCTTGAGATTCTTCATGTTCTGAAGCCTTGTATTCAGGAGGATTTCTGATACCAGTTTCCGCTGGTTGAAGTGGTCTGACCAACGGCTCGTCTTTTGACTGCTCCTTGGAAGGCATTTCTCGGGATTTTCTAAAAGCTCTATTGATGCAGGAGCATTCAACCCAAGGAAAATCATTGTAAATAGTAGACATAGGGGGTCATGCATATCAGGAAATAGTTTTCCTAAGTATCAAGTTAAGGCAATATTTAGGCCTTTAAGTGTGATTTAATTAGATAATGGGAGAATATGTAAATGCTCTCAAAAATAAATAAATGAGAACATGAGTGTAGAAGTCAAATCCAACTCTTAAACAGTTCCATGATTCTAGGAACAAGAGAGAGATTTTAGGCATTAAATGGGACGCTGATAAGAAGACTTTTCTGTTTTAAAACAGAGGAAAAGATGGAATGGATAAAGTCTCAAGGAGACTTATTTGCCACATATGTATGCATGCAGAGAGCTTTAGGGCTTTTGTTAGAGGGGTGATCGGATCCTCCAATGATCCAATCCAATGCATTCTTATAAATAAGTGAACCTGCGTGTTCAACAGGAGGAGGCCACTAATAGGAAATCAGGGCTGTGTGTGTGTGTGTGCGTGAAACCGAAGAGTCTTGAATGTAATCATTACTTTTTATGCTAATATAGGCAAAGTTATTTCCTAACTGTGTCAGAATATTAAAGTATTCCATGTATGAATTTACTGTGAATTCGTAGGTTCTGCAATAGGTTGCAGGCAGAATTCTGAAGGACGCAGAGGGACGGATTGATTCAGAGGAATCACAGTGGATTTCGAATCCAAGTGACGAGACAGAGGAAGCTCTGGAGCAATGGCATAGCAAGGATGCACTTAAGAGTTAAGCTCAGAGACGCTGATCCGTGGAAGGCGAAGTTCTGAAGAACAAGCAGAGAAAGAGAAGCACGATTCAGAAGAATCGAAAGGGTCCATCGAGTCCAATTGGACCATCAGAGTGGAGCTCTAAAGAGAAGGAGTGAAGTTAAGCCCTAGCGAGAATGAGTTGAGCAGTAGAAGAGTGGAAAGTAGAACCTTTGAAGAAGCCGAACTACAAAGAAGAAACTGAAGAAAACGTGGAAAAACTAAGTACAGAGAGTCGAGTGGAAAAGTGAAGGATGGACGCTCAACAACCGTTGGATCATTAAGATCAATAGTTGAGATTAAATCGCAGCGGCGGAAAGCCTTTTAAAGTCTTCAGAGCGAGTCATTGAGTTATAGCGATGAGCGATTGTCGATGAAATGAGGGCCGTCGGATCAAGATCCAAATCGATGGTCTAGATCTAATCGCAAATCGCATATCAGAGCTGGCAAATGACTGGCGGCAGTGGATTAAGCAAGGGCTGTTCGCCGGTAGCGATAAAGCGAATCAGAGGTATTGGGATATCGGAATTGACGTGTGGAGAAGACTTGCGATAATACAAAGGACCGATGGGTAGCAGACCCGATGCATTTATAGACGCGGGTTCAATGGATTTGAAGTTCGATATATATGTTTTGGAGTGTTTTCCTTTGTAGACAGGATAGCGAAGAATAAAGCACCGATAGTGTATTTTCCGGGTTTGTAGGGAAATCGCATATCAGGAAATGGAAGGCATATGTATAAGTATGGCCGTGGAATATAGCTGATAACGATTGCGATGAGGTTTAGCCTCGAAATTTGCGTCGAAGCCGTATGTAAAGCGGATAAGAGTATATTTGCATAAGTTTCCTTTGTAAAGGTATTTATGCATATGGAATGGTTTTATGTGTTAAATATGTATTAGCCAAAGGTTGAGAGGACTATATATATATATATATATAACGATGGAGGGATATGAAGAAAAGGCTTCGTTAAGTCTCATATGAAGGTTGTAAGAGCGGATATAGTTCCGATAGGATATAATGGCGGGGTGATTGGGTTCCGATTCAAAGGCACTGGTGGTGAAGGGCCTTAACCATATATAAATATGAAGTTTGACTCCTTTATGAGTCTATTGCCTGAGATAGTTGTGTTAGGCACTCTTATGAAATCTGTGGGTATGGGTGCGGGTGTAGCCCTGCACCATTAGTGATATCAGAGCAGAATTGAGGTCAAAGCATAATTAGTATCAGAGCAAAAATAAAGCAGGGAAGGTTTATGCGAAAAAGAATTTGCACACAACAAAAGGTAATGCGCTGAATGATAAAAACTACAGTGGGAGATTGTAGCAGTTCCAGCAAAGGCTTGGAGTAAGCAAGAACAGAGGATTCCTTGAAGGAAAGAGAAAGCAAGATTGCTTAGCGCAAGTTCTGAAGGAAAGAGGACTTGGAGACAAAACAAAGGACAATCCATTCAAAGGACAGCTGGAATGGTGAAACAAGATCATGTTGAGATCTTGGAAGTGAGGTAATGTGTTCTGTTTTAAATTAGGAATGTGTGTTTTTTATACTAATGCACAGGTGACAGCAAGAGAAGCTGTGAAACGAATAGGTGAGTTCTTAAAGACAGAGTAAGGAGAATACTCTAAAGGAGAAGTGGCAGTGAACTTGAAGAATCCAACAAGAGATTGGACAGAGAGGACAATTGAAGTGTTCTCAAGAGAAAGTGAGAGATTGCAGAAGCCTAGAAGGAGCAAAGGTGTTGCTCAAGAAGAGGTTCCAGATAGAGGACTTGTGCTTAGCAAAAGACTGAGTGAGGAGAGCTTAGTGAGGTAAGATTGCAGCCAGGAGGACTAGTTGTTGCATAGGCTTGTTGCAAAAGAGCTCATGAAGAAAGAAGAGAAGAAGATGACTACTGATAGTCATAACAGAGGTTCAGAGAGAAGCCACAACAGAAGATATGAGAAAAAGGATGCCAAGGCAAATGGAAAGAAGATGAGTCAAGAGGAAATTGACAAAGAGGTTGCTGAATTAAAAGAACAACTCAATGCATTAAGGAGAATGCTTGAGGAAAGCCAGAGACTAGGTTGGGTCTTGAGGAAGAAGCTAGTAGAATGGCATGAGATGCAGAGAAGGCTGCAGCAAAAGAAAGTGAAGTGGTTGAAGGGAAAACTCAAGGAAGTTGAGTTAGAAATGGAAGAATCCATTTGTGAACCAGAACAAGGAGAATTTCTGGGAGATAGTAAAGATGAAGACTTGAAGACTGAAACTTCAAGTGAGGCCGAAGGGTCACATGGCTTTAAATTTGACAATTTGTGTATGTTTGCAGGTGAAGGATAATTGGATGATATTGTCATGAAGAAGGAAAAAGACCATCAGAATCAAAATTCTATTCTGGAAGAAGATGAGGTAGATAGATCTCATATACAACTGGTGGAAGATGTCAAGCAACTAAGTGAAGGGCTTGAGGAGATTGACGAAGAGACCATCGAAGAATTTTTGAATCATATGAATGATTTAGAATAGCAAGGAGATATGAAGGTTGAACCATCAAGTGAGACCATAGGGTCTTATATTTTTAAAACTGATAATTTGTGTATGATGGCAGATATTGCAGGAGAAAAACAACCATTTGAAGATATCTTCAGAGGAGATAAACAGCAAGGGACTGAAGGCAAACTTGAGGAAGAGACTATGTTAGCTGAAAACATAGTAAAGGATCATCAATTCACTATGATGATAGGCACAATAGAGATAGCGATGGAAACTGTTGAGATAGACAATAGGGAAGAAGGACATCTACTGAAGGATGTTAAGAAGGAGGAACCCTATGCAAAGGATTTAACCTTGGGAAAAGGAACACTAACAAAGGAGTGTTTTGAAGAGGATGGACAGTCTTTTGAAGATATCGAAAGTCTGGAGGAGTACTCTAGGAGAATAGAGTATGATGGAGAAGACCTCTTGAATGAGGGAAGTAGTGATTTTCTACAGCAGAAAGACCTTGAGATTAGAAGGATCAAACAAAGACAATGTTTTAATACTGTAACAAAACATGTAAAGGATGAATCTATAAGAAGAGAGCATTGTGATGAAGTGCTTGCTAAGTGTGAAGAAGAGATTAAACTACTGGAGAATCTGATGAGAGAACCTGACAGTAGAACAAAAGCTGCAGTTACAGTTTCTGAAGAAGAAGATGTGTCTCAAGTAGGCATGGAGACAGGAAGATGCAATAATTTGTTTACAGGTTCATTAAACAACATGAATGAGTATGAGTATGTGATCAAAGAGATTGAGCAGAGATTGTTTGAAGATGGTAAAGAGGCGGTAGGAATCAAACAATTTCAAGGTAAAGATAACCAGCAGCAGGTTAAAGGAGGAGGAGTTCACTACATTGGACAAGAGCAGAAGGCATCATTAGAATAGATGGTGTGGAAGAGAGACTAATGGATAGTCTCATGAATTCTGCTGAGAATTCGAATCAGCATACTAATATGCTGACAGAGGAAGAGGAAATAGAGCAACAAACTGAAATGTTTCCAAAGAAAGAAGAGGCACCAAGGCCTCATGTTTTTAATTTTAACAAGTGTTTTGTGAATGCGGGTTTTGTTGCAATTGCTGGAGGAAAAATGGCAGCAAGTAAAGCAAGAGCAAGTAAACCAAAGAATGAAGCAAGTAAAAGAAAAGTTAGCATAGAAGACAACAACAGTAACCTAAAACAAAGGGAGGAAGACAGAAGTAAGAAGTAGAAGATGGACCAGCCCAAAGATATGTTGGACATAGAAATTGAAGAAATATGGCAGCAGATGATGAAGCAATTCAAATGGAGGAAAATGGTAATAGCAGCAAGCAAGATCAATCAGAAGTTGAACCTGATTGACAGGAAGAAGAAAATGGAGCAAAAGACAGCAGAAGTGCAGCGGCAGCAAAGGAATAAAGCATCTGGACAGTTACAGAACAAAGTGCGGGATCCAGGAAGACCAAGACCAGAAGACACATGATCAGGAGATCATGAATATTTTCTACTTTGGGAGTCTGATGTAGGAGCATTTAGCGCAAGGAAAATCATTGTAAATAATAGACATAGTGGGTCATGCATTTTAGGAAATAGTTTTCCTAAGTCTCAAGTCAATGTAGTATTTAGGCATTTAAGTGTGATTTTATTAGATAATGGGAGAATATGTAAATGCTCTCAAAATAAATAAATGAGAACATGAGTGGTAGAAGTCAAAGCCAATTCTCTAGGAGCAAGAGAGAGCTTTTAGGAATTAATTAAAGTAGATATGGACCATTGAGCTGATAAGGAGGCTTTTCTGTTTTAAAACAGAGAAAAAGCTAGAGTGGATAAGTCTGCCACATATATGTATGCATGTAGCAAGCTTTAGGCTTTTGTGAAAGGATGGGATTAGGTCCTTCATAGTAATCCAATCCCAGTTTCTATATAAACATATGTAAGCCTACGGGCAGACGGTAGGAGGCCACCAATAATAGGAAATCAGGCCTGTGTGTATAAGAGATCGAGGAGTCTTGAATGTAATTGTTGTTCTTACATTAATATATGCAGAGTTTTCCTGACTATGTCAGAATGTATGGAATGTGTGTTTTAAGCATTGATTAATGATAATTTGAACTCATAGGCTCTATAATGAATTGCAGGCAGAGTGCTGAAGTATGCAGAGGAATTGCAGGCAGAGTCCTGAAGTATGCAGAGGCGTAATATGATTCAGAAGAATCAAAGGGATCATTGAATCCAATTGGAGCAGCAGAGCGAAGCTTTGGAGAGACAAAACACTGAGAGCTCGAAGACCTAAGCTCAGAATCAGAGTGGCGCAGCAGAAGCATTGAAGTAAGGCAGAACCTTAAAGAAACTCGGAATACATAGAGAAACTAACGACAATGCAGAAAACCCAAGTAAAAGAGGACGAGTGGAGAAGTGAAGTTTGGCACTCAGCAACCGTTGGATCAGTTAGATCAACGGCTGAGAATCAATCACATCGGCGGGAGTCCCTTTAAAGTTATCGGAATAAGAACAAGTAGCGATAAATCATGGACTGTTGGATCGTGGCCAGATCAACAGTCACAATTTAATCGCATATCGATGATCGAAGGTGCCAAGGGTAAGCAGCGTATGACTGTTGCTATATCGCGATAGCAATATATCAGCGATTAGCGTCGGGACTTGCGGAGATCGGAGAGATAGTGCGGGAAAAGTGGTGAATGGACCCGACGATATTATAGTCATGGTTGTAACGAATTTGAGATCTAGCGTATGCGGTTGGAGCGGGAATTTCTTTGTATTCCCAATTGATTAATATTCCGATAGTTTATAAGGTGTGGCCTTTTTAATGCGAAAACATGTGTTAAACGATCTGATAGTGGAATCTCAGAGTCGAAGGGATAATGACTCATATGTATATGACCATTGGATGTTGTTATAGCTGAAAGCAATTGCGATAGAGGTTTTAACCTTGGGTTTTGTGCTAAAGCCGTAATAAAGCGGAAAATGTGTTTTGGGGAGTATTTCCTTTTGTAATGGGATATAAAGTGGAAAAGTGCCGATAGTGTAATGGATTAATATATGTGTAACCAAAGCATATAGTAAGGTTATATATATATGGACTATGGTTTTGAAGGTTTATTATAGTCATGAAAGAGGGTTACAGCAAGGTGATTGAAGTTCCTATGCAAAAGGAACTTATAAGAGGGCCACTTGACCATTTATGGTCTGTAGATTTGACTCCTTCGTTGAGTTAAATATCCTGGGACAGGTGTAGATGCATTACTGCTAAAATGCATACTGTGGGTATGTGCGGGTGTTAACCATACTCTACACCAACCTACACAAGTATTTCCTATCCTCCGCTTTATGACTTCCTTTGCCCAATACTTAGCCAAATTTCCAAGCCTCCAAGCTTCTAATTCTTTGCACAATTCCTAAGAGAATTAGACCGTATTTAAAGGGAAATTTCTCAGCTCCTGAATGCATGCACTATCAGTGCAACTCAAAAAAATCTAAAACAAATAGTACACTGTCCCTGCACTCTAGTCTCAACTAGATATTTCTCAGAATCGACATGCATGAGTTTTTTATGAGGGAATATTCAGTTAACTAGAGTAGTACTAGTTGAGTGCACTAATTCATCAACTGACTGTTAACTCATTATTAGTTCATCAAACAATTTGGAACTATTTTAACTGGACTTAACTCAATAAACTGAGTTAACTAATTACCACTCATACTTAACTCATCTTGGACCCCTATAATATAGGGAGAACATATCCCTGACTTGAAAAATACTTCCAACTTGAAATTCCTAAGTTAATTAAGTTTAGTTAATTAAAATTAATTAACTATTTACAAGTTGCTATGAGAAAAGAATTACAATTTAATTCAAGGAAAAATTAAATTGGAATTTATGGATTCCATTTTTAACATTTCTTGTTGCTATTTTCAACACTAACTGGAGTTAAGTGTGCTTTGTGTTTTGTTAATGTGCACATGCACCACATGCAAGCACCACATGCAAGCACTAGAGTTAACTAACTAAATCCAAGTGCACACCACATTAAGCACTCGAGTTAACTAACTAATCCAAGTCCACACCACATGTAAGCACTCGAGTTAACTAACTAAAGCCAAGTGCACATCACATGCAATAATTAGAGTTGAACTGAAGCTAATTAAGGCTAACTAGGTGCATGTACACCAACACCCCCCTTAAGCATAACTTAGGTGTGTGTGATGCAAAATGAATGTGTCCCAGTAACAAGGCCATTTTAGGTAGCCATATACAATGCATGAAAAGAGGAAAGAGGGAAAACCTAGTGGGAAGAAACCCCCCATCAAAATATAATGCAAAAACTAGAGAAAATACAACTTCTAGGAAGTCGTGTCCTTCACCCCGAGACGATCTCGTAGAAATCAAAACTTCTACTCAGTGAAAGTCTTGGTGAAGATATTGGTAGTATGCTAATAACTGGGATAGTAATGAAGATCGATGATCCCATCATTAATTAGTTCTCTAATGAAGTGCATGTGGATCTCGATATGTTTTTTTCACTGCCGCTGCACTATATTTCTGTAGAACTTTAGCGTACTTTGTTTATCGCACTAGATGAAAGTTGGATGATGGAAACTAATACCAAGATGAGGCATAAAATTTTGTAGCCAAATGATCTGAATAGTGGCATTGAATGATTCTCTGTACTCAGCCTCTGCTGACGATAAAGCAATGGAAACCTGCTTCTTGTTGGACCAACAAATTGGGCTGGATCCCAAACTAAGTACATAACTAGAGGTGGACTTGCGATCAATGTTGTCGCGAACCCAATTTGAATCTGTGAACCCAATGAGATCCAAAGAAGAATTTTTTGCATAATGAATCCCAAAGGTGATTGTCCCCTGGACATATCGAAGGATGTGTTTTGCAGCTTCCGAGTGTAGCTCATATGGCTGTTGCATGTATCTGAAAAATTCTCCTACAACATATGAGAGATCATGATGGGAGTGAGTGAGATAAAGAAGACACCCCACAAGATGATGGTACAATGTGCAATAAACCAATGGTGTGTCTTTGCCATTCTCAAGCTTTATCATTGATAAGAAAAGTGTGGTTGCTGACTTGCATACTTTGGCTGAGAAATGGTATTCCCATAACCACTCTTATTGATCTCTAGTCCAAGGAAGAAATTTAGCAAGCCCATGTCTGTCATACAAAACTACTTATGCAATGTAGTTTTAATCTCAACAATGGCATAAGCTGAACTACTTGTTATCAAAAGATCGTCTATGTAGAGTACTATGATAAACAAGGAGTCAATTTTTTTCAAAAAATAGACATTGTAATCAAATTTGGAGTGTACAATTTTTTGAGATAACAAATAGGAATCCATCTTTGCATACCACACTATAGGTGCCTCCTTGAGACCATAGAGAGACGTCTTTAGTTTGCATACCAGAGATGAATTTCTCACATATCCCTGTGGTTGTTCCATGTAGATTTCCTCCTCGAGATCACCGTGAAGAAAGGAATTATTCACATCCATATGATGCAACTCTCATCCTCTTACTATTGCAATCGAGAGAGCTAGCCGAATGGAATCCATTTTTTTTGCTAGAGAAAAAGACTCATCATAGGCAACACCATGTACCTGCTGAAAACCTTTCGCCACCAACTGTGCCTTATATCGACTAACTTGGCCATCTATTTCTTTTTTGGTCTAGTAAACCCACTTGCACCTCACAAGTTTACGATTAGAAGGTAGTGGAACTAGATCCCAAGTCTGCTTCTCAATGAGAGAGTTGTATTCCTCATCCATAGTTGCTTCCCATTCAGGATGCCCAGATGCTTCTGAATAAGTCTGTGAATCAGATGCATGCATCATATAAGCATGCATGATCATGCATGGCTCCATAGCTAAGAATTCTTGTGCATCTTCCTCAAACTGAGGTATAGTGGCAGGATCATCTAGGATATCACTAATGCTGCACCATTTTTGTGCTGAAAGTGGATGAGAATCATCCGAACTACATGAGGATGTATGATCTTGATGCTCCAAAAATGGTGGTCCAACATGTGTCACAGGAAAAGGCTCATTTGGATTAGAATTCTGTTCTGAAGTATCATCTACATAATCATCAAATAATGGTGAGGGAAACTTTGTGACAAGTTCATTTAGTGGTGCATGCAAAGAAACCTATTCAAAATTTACACTCCTTTCGATAAAGAGCACTTAAGTGTTGATATCAAGAAATTTGTACCCTTTAACTTCATTAGAATATCCAACAAACATGCATGCCTTACTCAGAGGCTCCAAAGCCTTTCTCTTCTTTTTAGGAATGTGGGCCCATGCTTGAGATCCGAAAATGCGGAAATGAATGACTTCAAGTTGCATGCCAGTCCAAGCCTCAAAATATGTTTTTCCAGTAATATATTTATGAGGAGATCTATTCTGGATGTATGAGGCACAATTGATAGATTCAACCCACAATTTTGATGGAAGAGATCTTGCATGCAACATGTAATTGGATGTCTCTTTCAAAGATCTATTCTTCCTTTCAGCCACCCCATTTTAGTGCAGAGTGTAAGGAACTATACGCATGCTTCATTACAAAGATTATGGATATCTTTATTGGCATATTCCTTCCCATTATCTGTATGGAATATCTTGATGCATTTTCCATATTGATTTTCTACATGTGCTTTGAAAATATTTAGATGTTGCAAAAATTTAGACTTGAGTTTCAAGAAGTAAACAAAAGTGAATCTCGTGTAATCATATATAAATGGAAACACATATCTTTCTTTGCTCATTGAAAGTACTGGAAATGGACCCATGAGATCACTATGTACAAGCTCCAAAGGAGAAGAGGTTCTCCATGCATGCCCCTTCTCGAGCTTGTCTTGTGGATGCTTTCAAGGAGCACATCCATTAAAAACACAATTTTAAAGTTTAATGGTTGGAAATCCTTTAATCATCCCTTGCTTGCTAAGTTGCTGCATATATATAAAATTCAAGTGCCCAAATCTCTCGTGCCCAATCCTACTTTATTCATTTGCATGCATAAGTAGCAAAATAGAATCTAATTGAGTAACAAAATCAGAAAATGTATATAGATGAGATTGATCATTCACCTTGTCAGATGTGATCTTCAAGTTGGTTTGCATATCCTAAATGCTCACATAAGGAAGGTTAAATTCTACTTTCCTTCTGGTGCCTATGGGTGTCCTCTGATACACTGAAAGAAGATTCATAGAAAGCCCTAGAATATGCATGACATTCTCAAAACATTGATCTTCGAATTGCACTTTTCCTTGTCCAATTGCTTCAACTACATAATTGTCCCCTGTGAGTATGGGAGGTCCCAAGTATGCATGTAGAAAAGAAAAGGATTCCTTTAAAGAAGCCATATGATGTGAAGCTCCTGAATTGATGATCCATTCTTGTAGTGCATAATTAATGGAAATCAAAGCATGACCATTACCCCTTATTTCTGATGGTTTCTCCTCAGTCTTCTTCTTGGCACTTTCTGGAATGTTGTGACCAAGATTATTTTGCTAAAGAGCCTTTGCCATCAGATAAATAGTATTTTTCATGCAAGAGGATTCATGATGATAAACTCTATTACAATAAGGACATTTGGAGTTTCCTTTCTTCCCCTTCTCACCCTTGGATATGGAAGAATCATCTGGAGGTTTTGTATTTCCTCCCTTTCTTGGATCTAGTTCTCTTTCCTTTCCTTTGTCTTTAGATTGTTGATTTGGTTTTGAGTTGGACTTTCCTTTCTCATTCATGACAAGTGCATGTGCACTAGGAGACTTTAATGAACCCATTTTGATGCGCTTATCCTACTCATGAATGAGAGACTCAATAAATGCATCAAGTTTGGGCATTTTCCATTTTTCTCCCGCTGCAAGTCTAACTGTATGAAATGTAGAAATGAAAACAACATATTCAGAGCCTAATGTAGAAAAAATAGAAAGGATCAATTTACCTTCTTATTTGGATTTATCGATCCCGCAATCATGTAATTATAGAATCAATGCTTTGAATTTTGTAAAGAAATCTTGAATGTTCTCGAAGTTGTTTGGATCTAAGAAATTTAGCTCATTTTTGAGAATATGAGCCTACATATCATCCTACTTTCTAAATAAATTCTCCAAGATTATTCAAACCTCATTCAGAGTGTTACATGTGTCCACATGGAGGCACAATGTTGGAGATATGCACAACAATAGAAGACCAAAAGTCGCATCCATCCTGTTGAAGTATTTAGATTTTTCAATGGCGGAATTTGGTTAAGCTTCCATATTCATAACTATCTGATATAAGCCTTTGCCTTTGAGGTGAAGAAAAATATTTGGCTTCCATTGGAAGTAGTTATACGGAGTAAGAATAGTTGAAGATGAGGACTCCATTCTTTCACCTATAGCTATAGCAACAATTGCGGCAGTTCTCTAATATTTTTATCTGCAAATCAAATCTCTGAACAATTTCTAATTCTTTGATCTTCAAACCTGCAAAATATTGTTCATGCACCTTCTCCAAGTCCCTGTAGCTTTGATACCATGTAAAATTATTAGAGCACAAATACGGATCTAACTGAAGAATAATTGCACAAAATTGCAAGAAATTGAAAAGTAAATTGGAATCGAGAATGAATTTGATTACACAATATTAGTCTGAGAATCAATACATAAAGAAACTAATTTAATCTTATTTGTACATGAAATAACTATGGATAATTAAAGCTAACTGAAGCTAAGTGTGCTTTATGTTCTGTTAATGTGCACATGCACCACATGCAAGCACTAGAGTTAACTAACTAAAGCCAAGTGGACACCACATGTAAGGACTAGAATTAACTAACTAAAGCCAAGTGGACACCTCATGTAAGCACTAGAGTTAACTAACTAAAGCCAAGTGGACACCACATGTAAGCACTCGATTTAGCTAACTAAAGCCAAGTGCACATCACATGCAATAACTAGAGCTGAACTAAAGCTAACTAAGGCTAATTAAGTGCATGTACACCAACAAATTCTTTGTGCTCAAAGTTGACCATAGGTGAGCTTCGTGGCTTTAGAAGTTCTCTCTTCCATTGAGGTGTTTTAGATAAAATTGACATTCCTCTTGCCAATTCAGTGATTGCATTTAGAAATTATGAAAATCCTAGTATGTCAATGATGCAATGTGAGAGCCCAAGTCCGAGAACGAACCCTGTGTAGAGAAAACACATCACCTTCACACCAAAGAGAACCATGAATGAGACTATGAATGAAGCATAAAAGGAAAACAAAAGGCACAGTGTTACATGTGTGCGACTATGAACATATAGTGGAGTGAGACTTTTCCAGATGAAAAAGTGAAATGTTCTACAACTATTGAGAAATATGTGTTACTATGAAATATTTTTCCAAAGGTATTCATGGGAACTTTCGTGACAAATAGATTTTATATTTTTACTAGTGAATTCACCCAACCATTACTATGTAATAAAAAATGCAATCTTAATATCAAACTTTAATTTTATAACTATCAACGATCAATAAATAAAATAAAAAATACAAAAAAAATTAAA
>APFE031495210.1:97309-112526 GCA_000404065.3 Pinus taeda
AATAAATATATATATTGCCATGCGTAAAACTATGTTGAAATACTTTGATGTATTAGAAATTTGTTTTATGGATTTATCACATAAATGTTTTAATTGTTGATGCTTTTCTAACCAACCAATGTATTCATCTAATCATCTTATCTAATAGTCCTGATGATGAAACATATTAGTTGATTCTAAATGAGTTGGCAATTAAAACATTTTTATAATGGTTTTGAAAAAAACATTTTTAAGTAACTTGATTCACAAAAACCTTCATTCAAACACTATAGCTTCAATTTACTTCAACATATAAATCAGAATTAGTATATAATAAGAGATTTCCAAAATTTAACCAAATAAAAAAAAATTAAGTTAAAAAATGTTATAATAAAAAACTAATTGTTAATTATATTAAAAGAATCTATAATTTATAAAAAAGTGTTAATCACCTTAAAAATATTTATATTAAAAAATCATAAAAAAAAGTATCATATAAAATAAATTTACAAAGAAAAAAATCTATATAGTCAATTCAATTTAAATTAATGCAAAATAATTTATTAGATAATAGGACTTTAAAAAAGGTTATATTATATTAATTTAAAAAAAATACCCAATTCCAAAAAAAAATATTTTATAAATTTAAATTAATAATAAAACAATTTGAAATTTAATTATTCAATTTTTAAATTTAAATAATAATAGAATCAAATTCATATTAATTCAAATTATTTTGTTGAGGATAAATTTTTTAGAAATAATTTTTTTAAATAGAGAATTTAATTTGGCTAAAACTTATATCTAAAATTAAAACAATTTAAATTAATTTAGAATATTATGAAAAATAAACATAAATAAAATATGTAAAATTCCTATTTTTAAGATTCTTTAAACTGACCAATAACTTATTTCAATTTAACTTTATTTATGAACACTAAACTTAAACTAGTATTTCAATTTAGACTAGTTTAAGTCAAATCAAAGTTAAAATGAAACTTAACTATGTTTGAGAAACCAAAACCTAACCACCAATGACACCCAAACAGTTTGGAGGAGGGATGTGATGATGCTCATATGTCAGTGGATACTGGTAGAGCAGTTATCCAACTTCCTTTATATTTATTAATTTATAAATATAAATAATTTACTATAATTTATTTTTGTGAGTGCACTTCCTCACCATCATTTCTAAAATATTTTTTTATAAGATAATTCAATGCTTAGATAACTTTTTTTTTGTATTTATTGATATAACAACTTCTATAATAGTTTTTTTAATTTTTATTTTTATTTATTTTTAGTGTATTTTTATATTAAAAAATATATATATAATATATTTTCATGAATTTTTTAATTTTTAAATATATCTATAAAGGTTGAGTATTTGTTTTATATGTAAATAATTGTTTATATTTGACATTTAGGTATTCTCATAAAGAAATAAAGATATTTCTAATAATATTTTAGTTTCTGTATTCTCTGTGATCCATAATGAATTAAGCAAAGTCTTTGGGTAGAAATTATATAAGAGAAAACTTTTGGCCGACACATTTCTAACCAGTAAGTGTGAACCACACTTGTTGGTTTGAAACTTGTGGGCCAAAAAAATTCTCTCATGTGATTTCTACAGAAAGACTTTGCTTAATGTTTTAGCTTATTTAATTTTGGATGGAAGTTGAATGATGCAGTGTCAAATTGACCATAAATAGTACATTGTTAAAGTACTCCTAACCATAAATAGATAGGTGATTGGGTGAAACGAAAAATATATTATTTCCAATAAATTTCTATGATTAGTATAAGTAGTAAGCTTTATTTGCTTAAAAAAAAATCTAAACCAAAACCCTATTCAATTATATTTTGATTTTGATTTTGTGAATTTAAAATTTGAATTCATTTAAAATTTAATTGAATTACATTCTTAAAATTTTATAACACTTGCTTTATAATAAAACTAAGATCATTTCTAATAATTCTACCAGAATTTAATTAAATTATAAAAATAACTCGAGTATATGATTCACTTAATACGAAATTATTATGATACATGAGCTTTCTCGATTCCTATTAGCTATTGTATTGTTTGAGTTTTTATTTCTTAAAATTTAAGCTAAGATAGAAAATTCATTATGGTAATCAAAGCAATTAAATGGTTGAGAGCTTTATTTTATATTTATTATTTATTATTATGATATAACCAAGTATTTAAACATTTAACATAAACAATTATTTACCTTAATTGTTTATCGAGGGAAACTAATTCAGGTAAATGAAAACAAGATGAAATGGGTAAGTCCGTTCTCATTAGAGGGCGCGATTAGAATGGACTTGACTTGACTGATATAACACGTAACACACCGAACAAAATACGAAGTATAGGATGTATTTCCGGCTGCAAAACAGTTCTGGCGATCTCTAATTAACTGCAATCGGCGTCTATGTAAATGGAGACGAAGAGGTGGGCCCGAGCAGCCAGGCAAGGAGATTTAGAGACTCTGCGATCGGGTATAGTGTTGCCCTCCCGGGCATGTATTATGTTATAATTGGAGATCTGGAATCAGGGGGCATTTCAATACACGATATAAACCATTTCTCTAGGGAAATTTTTTATATAATCATGAATCATCAAGCTTTGCCAGTTGCCCAACAGTGAAGCAAGAAGACACCTTCAAAATCCAACAGGCAATGGCCATACACACAATCAAACTTTTGTATTTCAAGATTATTGAAAACAAGCACATAGTTGTAGCGCTGATTTATAGAAACAGACACTGATGAAAATGCCCAGAAATGGAACGGAAAGTGATGTTAATTCATCTGTAACTTCCTATTCTTACTGCAGTTTACAGTAAACTAAAGGTTATGGTGGACATCAACTGCTACCTGTTACATTTCAAGTTTTCCCATTTCTGACTTGAATATTTCCATTGCTTCAAAGGGCAAGCATGTAAGAACTCTGATGCCATTTTTTCTCTTATCATCTGTATTTGTATTTGGAGGTGGAACGAAAATGCAAACATGAACAAATGGAAAGCTCACTGGAGTCACGTTCACCGCCTCACCCCAGCCGAAATCCACCAGTGAATATCCCATGCGGCTCCAGTCAGACAAATATAGTCCTGTTGCTGAAGGAGGCCCAACTTTAGGTTTAGGGTTATGGAGCTCAAGAAAATCTATGGCAGACCTAAGGTATTCATCTGTCAGTCTCGCCTTCTCTTCTTTCACCATTCTCACTAGATCCCAAAGCGAAGCCTCCAATACAACTTTAGCAGAAACCTCAACGCAAGCACCGAAGAAACCGTTACCGTAGTACCCCGCCGGGAGAGGTGGTTTGTACACCTTTCTCACGTTTACAGCAAAAAGAAGGCGTACATGCTCATCACAAGGAATTTTAAGAGCCTTCACCCTTGATTTCCACACGAATGCGGCCAAGGCTTCAAATGTTGAACAATGTAAATACTCTTCATCAATATCTTTGGTCTTGGCTGCTAAAACATTCTTCTTGAGTTTATCTAGAGATTGAGCAGTGAGCACAAATGAGCCCTGGACTAGACCTCCTGCAGCATTTACGTCGATGAGGCAACTTCTGCTTGGGTTATCGCCACCATATTCTTTGTGATCGAAATTGACTGTGGGTGGGCATCGTGGCTTAAGAATTTCTCTCTTCCAAACAGGCCTTACAGATAGAAGGGACTCTCCCCTCGCAATTTCAGCTACTGCGTTAAGAAATTGTGAGAATCCTAGTCCGTCAAGGATGCAGTGCGAGAGCCCAAGACCGAGAACGAACCCTCCACAACGAAAACGGGTCACCTTCAGCCCAAGAAGAACCATAAATGAGATTACGCCTTGAAAAATTAAGAACCATATGATGTTCAAGAATAAATATCTAGTGACTAAAAATAAAATATTTGTGTCAACAGACTTTGCAATTGGCTCATCACACTGTGATCGATAATTTTTTTTTTTTAATAAGTGATATTTATGGGTGATCGAAGTTAACGCAAATAATAATAATAATTGTATCACGAGTAATTGTAAGGCTAAAAGAATTTGACACATTTCATTGATGGATTATTCAATTAAAAGAATTTGACACATTTAATTGATGGATTATTCAATTAAAAGAATTTGACACATTTCCTTGATGGATTTTTCAATTATGCTAACTTTCCGGTTTGTATTCAAGATAATCTAAATCCAAATTTGAAAAAATTAAATTCAATTATCATAGTAAATTCATAGATTTTCTAAATATTTTGTAATATTGAATATTTTTAAAATTTAATAGTAATATTAATCAATCATTAATATTGGAGTTTTTAAATTTAAATTAAGGATAATCAAATTTTAATTAAATAAGAAAAATGATAAAATAAAT
Source organism: Pinus taeda (assembly GCA_000404065.3). Lineage (NCBI taxonomy): Eukaryota > Viridiplantae > Streptophyta > Pinopsida > Pinales > Pinaceae > Pinus > Pinus taeda. The sequence goes on from APFE031495210.1 coordinate 101,670, forward strand.
AAGTTAAATTCAATTAGAAAAGAAAATGTTAATAATATATATATAGAATTCATTTCACTTATTCTATTTTTTTAATAAAATTGTACCTGTGTTTATTAAATAAATCCATTATAAATAATTTGTTTAATTTACTAATCATCATCATTATATTGATTTTTAAATTTAAATTAAAGATAATCCAATCTAATTAAATAGAAAAAATAATAATAAAGTTAAATAAGTTAAATTCAATTAAGAAAACAAAATGATAATGATATATAATAATAATATATATATATAAATATATATAAATACCTGAATTTCACCACTATTCTATGTTTTTTAATAAATTGTACCTGTGTTTATTAAATAAATCAAATTATAATTATTGTTTAAATTATTAATAAGATAAAAAAAATAATATTAAATTTAAATTAATATATATATAACTAAAATTTATTAATAAAAGAACAAATCATTTTAATTTTTCAAAAATATCCTAAAGATAATCCCAATCTAATTAATTACAACAAAAAATAATAAAATTAAATAAATTCATTTCAATTAAGAAAAAAGTTATATATATAATAAGGAATTTCATCCACTATTTTTATGTTTTTAGTAAATGTAAGTGTGTTTATTAAATAAATCAATTATAAATTATTCCGTTTAATCAATTATAAATTAAAAATTTATAAAAATAATATTAAACGTTTAAGTTAAATTTTTAATATAATATATAATATAATATATATATATATATATTGATAACTAAAATTTATTAATAAAAACAGATTATTTTAATTTTTGAGACTATCATAATTTAAATTATTTAAATGCGAACATTTCTAATTATTTAAAACGAACTTAAAAATACAGAAAATTATCACCGAGTATTCATACGAACTACAGATTATAACGTTCGCTATTTCTTAAGTCGTGGCGTATCAGTTATGCGTTATGATCAAATTTACAGAGTCAGAGGAAATCGGTCTAACAACCCAAAGAAGGGTTCTATGTTTCTTACCTGAATAACCAGAGGAGGAATATCATGATGCTCGTACGCCGTTGGATATTCGTAGAGCAGTCGCTTCCAGCATGGTGTCAGTTGGGCCAGGTATCCAACTTCCTCCAGACTGCAGTTTGCAGTGCCTTCAACGAACACGGCCCCTTCTGCAGTACAACATACCTCAAGCTTCCCATTAACGGTTTTCCTCATCCGCCCAGCAAGAGGATAGTAGTAAACCAGAGCTTTGGAGATCGCATCTCGGATAACGTGGACTGGGTCCCTGTGGCTGGTTGGACAGGCGCCATACACATGGAGGGTTTGACACGTGTCTCTCACTCCATCTTGACTGTCTATGTTTGACAGATAAAGGACCTCCTTAGGAGTAGTCTCAGCAGGAGTCACCATGATGGGCTGTAGTGCAGTTACAGATAAGCCAGTGATATTGTCAGCCCCATCCTCAAACTTGCCCATTACTTCTAGCAGAATTTGGATGCTGCCCGCTTTATCGACAATCTAAATCAGAAATGGATATGGCCAGAGTACTAATAAAGAAAAGATCTGAAGCTATTCGAACTTTCCCAGATGTTCGCTGAGAAACTATGGGAATATTAGAAGTATAAGAAGCTAGGAAGATTGACATAAACAATATGATCGTGTATTCGACTCTCCAGTGGACTGCAATTTATAAGTGGGGATATTAGGAAAATTATGTAAACGGGTCGTTAGTAGTTGCCGTCACTTAACTTTTTTGTACAGGTAGGTATACAAGGCTTTCAACCTTCTTCTGATGTGACCTCAGTTGACTGGACCTTACCACACTTATTATAAAATAGCGATATGCTTTCAAAACGCCGTCTAACGATTATGTAAAAAAATATATATTTTTGGAAATGGTTCATATTTTGAAAATTTTTGGATTTTTGTAAATCCAAGTAAAAGTTATCAAATTTCATAATTTGAAGTGCTTCAAAAGTTTTTGATTGTGTTGAATCCATTTCAACCATCAAAAACGTGATTCAAACACTACATTTACAAGATTTTTTGAATTTTTTTTACCACGAATTCTAGTCACTTTTAACCATACTTCTAGCCATCCTCGCAATTCCTCAAAGTCCTTAAACAACTCGTTTCAAAAACAGCCCCTCCTTTCAAAAACAGCCCAGTTTATGTTCAGGTTTAATGAACTTTCAAGCCATTATGATTGCTTTTATGATTTTATGAGTGGTCTCATAGTGGAGAGTGGGCTGTTAATGGTGTATTGTTAGGTTGGGTAAACTTTAAAACCCTTATCAATATTTTTATGAATTTTTGAGTGGTTCGATGGTGGAGAGTGACCTTTAAATTTTTTGAACCTAAAATGTGGAATGGAATCTGGACCAAGGATTTGATATCAACAAGCTTAGTAAACTTCTAAACAAGTATCATTACATTTATGAATGGTACTAAAGTAGATCCCAAAATAACCATAATAAATGTGAAAATCCAATAAAATAAATGTGAAAATCCAACACTAACATAAAAAAATTTTGGGAAGCACCAATTTTTCGAAAGATCGTTCGGTTTTGCAACACGAGTTTGTGATAGTGATACGGGGTTTTTTTATTCAATGTGAACAGCAACACTGCATTTTTATTTCTATTGCATTTAAGACTCTTTGACATTTGGCAGAAGGTTGCTATTGGCATCAAAATGTCCCACTTGATATGCACGTTTCTATGGATAGATTCGATTGGAAGTCGTCTCCAGGATGTTTCACTAAATCTCAAACTGGACTCCACTGTCATTAGCTTTGTATTATCTAATCGTTCTGGAGATATTCAAGAAGTCGTTGCTTAATTATTGAAAGAATTATCTCCAAGAAGTCGTTGCTTAATTATTGAAAGAATTTTACTTTGTTACTTCTTGAAAGGATCTAATTATCTTAACCGTGCTTTTATTAAATGGTGAGACTGTATCTGAATCTTGAAATATTGGATCTCATAAGCAGTTGTCCCTTTTTGAAATTTTGGATGTACGCCCCTCAAAGATTTATCCCGGTGCTCAATAATACAGACCTAAAATATGTTTATTTGGGTTAGATTTTGGTGCCATAGTAATCATTTTACAATAATCTTCCAAATTTGAACTTCGTGGTTGTACGTGGCTGCTACGCTTTCATTATGCAACACAGATTAATCCATGGCCAAATTGCTAATGAATATTGATTAAACCGGCCATCTATATCAGATTGTAGATATGGAATTTGACAAATTAACCAGATGTATATATTTATAGCACAATCACATTTAATTAATTTAATAGGGTTGATATAAACAGAAAACTCTATTTATATGTTTTAGATTTAAGATTTTTCTTAGAAAACAGTCTTTTGGATTAATCACATTGTAAGAATTGGGTCTATGTTTCGAACCAACCAATGTGGTTTATCGTCAAAACAAGGTGAGAAGTCACACAAATTGAGAGAAGAATGCATCAATGTTCATGTGGGTGAAGTAAATTTATTTAGGAGAAATCAACTAGTATTTAGTCAGAAAGAAGGGCATTTACTGAAGGATATTAAGAAGGAGGAACCCTATGCAAAGGATTTAACCTTGGGAAAAGGAACACTAACAAAGGAGTTCTTTGAAGAGGATGGACAGTCTTTTGAGGATATTGAAAGTCTGGAGGAGTACTCTAGCAGAAGAAAGTATGATGGAGAAGACCTCTTGAATGAGGGAAGTAGTGATTTGCTACAGCAGAAAGACCTTGAGATTACAAGGATCAAAGGAAGACAGTGTTTTAATACTATAACAAAACATGTAAAGGATGAATTTGTAAGAAGAGAGCATTGTGATGAAGTGCTTGCTAAGTGTGAAGAAGAGATTAAACAGATGGAGAAACTAATGAGAGAACCTGACGGTAGAACAGAAGCTGTAGTTACAGTTTCTGAAGAAGAAGATGTGTCTCAAGTAGGCATGGTGACAGGAATATGCAATAATTTGTTTGCAGGTTCATTAAACAACATGAATGAGTATGAGTATGTGATCAAAGAGATTGAACAGAGATTGTTTGAAGATGGCAAAGAGGAAGTAGGAATTAAACAATTTCAACGTAAAGATAACTAGCAACAAGTTAAAGGAGGAGGAGTTCACTACAATGGACAAGCGCAGGAAGGCATTATTAGAACAAATGGTGTGAAAGAGAGACTAATGGACAGTTTCCTGAATTCTTCAGAGAATTCGAATCAGCACACTGATATGCTGACAAAGGAAGAGGAAATAGAGCAACAAACTGAAATGTTGCCAAAGAAAGAAGAGGCACCAAGGCCTCATGTTTTTAATTTTAACAAGTGTTTTGTGAATGCAGGTTTTGTTGCAATTGCTAGAGGGAAAATGGTAGCAAGAGCAAGTAAACCAAACAATGAAGCAAGTAAAAGAAAAGTCAGCATAGAAGACAACAACAGTAATCTGAAACAAAGAGAAGAAGACAAAAGTAAGAAGCAGAAGATGGACCAGCCCAAAGATATGCTGGACATAGAAATTGAAGAAATATGGAAGCAGATGATGAAGCAATTCAAATGGAGGAAAATGGTAACAGCAACAAGCAAGATCAATCAAAAGTTGAACTTGATTAACAAGAAGGAGAAAATGGAGCAAAAGACAGCAGAAGTGCAGCGGCAGCAAAGGAATAAAGCATCTGGACAGTTGCAGAACAAAGTGTGGGATCCAGGAAGACCAAGACCAGAAGACACATGATCAGGAGATGATGAATATTTTCTACTTTAGGAGTCTGATGCAGGAGCATTCAACCCAAGGAAAATCATTGTAAATAATAGACATAGGGGGTCATGCATTTTAGAAAATAGTTTTCCTAAGTCTCAAGTCAATGTAGTATTTAGGCATTTAAGTGTGATTTTATTAGATAATGGGAGAATATGTAAATGCTCTCAAAATAAATAAATGAGAACATGAATGGTAGAAGTCAAAGCCAATTCTCTAGGAGCAAGAGAGAGCTTTTAGGAACTAATTAAAGTAGATATGGACCATTGAGTTGATAAGGAGGCTTTTTTGTTTTAAAATAGAGAAAAAGCTAGAGTGGATAAGTCTACCACATATATGTATGCATGTAGCAAGCTTTAGGCTTTTGTGAAAGGATGGGATGATGTCCTTCATAGTAATCCAATCCCAGTTTCTATATAAACATATGTAAGCCTATGGGCAGATGGTAGGAGGCCACCAATAGTAGGAAATCAGGCTTATGTGTGTATAAAAGAAGTAGTCTCGAATGTAATTGTTGTTCTTACATTAATATATGCATAGTTTTCCTAACTATGTCAGAATGTATGGAATGCATGTTTTAGGCATTGATTAATGATAGTTTGAACTCGTAGGCTCTGTAATGAATTGCTGGCAGATTTCTAAAGTAGACAGAGGCGTAATATGATTCAGAAGAATTGAAGGGATCATTAAATCCAATTGGAGCAGCAGAGCGAAGCTCTGGAGAGACAGCACACTGAGAGCTCGAAGACCTAAGCTCGGAATCAGAGTGGCATAGCAGAAGCAGTGAAGTAAGGCAGAACCTTAAAGAAACTCGGAATACACAGAGAAACTAAAGACAACGCAGAAAACCCAAGTAAAAGAGGACAAGCGGAGAAGTGAAGTTCGACACTTAGCAACCGTTGGATCAGTTAGATCAACGACTGAGAAACAATCGCATCGGTGGGAGTCCCTTTAAAGTTATCGGAATAAGAACGAGTAGCGATAAATCATGGACCGTTGGATTGTAGCCAGATCAATGGTTACGATTTAATCACATATCGGTGATTGGAGGTGCCAAGGGTAAGCAACGTATGACTGTTGCGATATCATGATAGCGATATATCGACAATCGTTGTCGAGGCTTGCGGATATTAGAGAAATAGTGCGGGAGCAGTGGTGAATGGACTCAACGATATTATAGTCGTGGTTGTAATGAATTTGAAATCTAGCATATGTGGTTGGAGCAGGAATTTCTTTGTATTCCCAATTGATTAATATTCTAATAGTTTATAAGGCGTGGCCTTTCTAACACGAAAACATGTGATAAACGATCTGATAGTGGAATATCGGAGTCGGAGGGATAATGACTCATATGTTTAGGACCATTGAATGTTGGTATAGCTGATAGCGATTGCGATAGAGGTTTTAACCTCACGTTCTGTGCTAAGCCGTAATAAAGCGGAAAATGTGTTTTGGGGAGTACTTCCCTTTTTAATGGGATATAAAGTGGAAAAGCGCCGATAGTGTAATGGATTAATATATGTGTAACCAAAGAATACACTAAGGTTATATATATATGGACTATGGTTTTGAAGGTTTATTATAGTCATGAAAGAGGGTTACAATGGGGTGATTGAAGTTCCTATGCAAAGGAACTTATAAGAGGGCCACTTGACCATTTATGGTCTGTAGATTTGACTCCTTCGTTGAGTTAAATATCCTGGGACAGGTGTAGATGCATTCCTGCTAAAATGCATACTATGAGTATGTGTGGGTGTTAACCATACTCTGCACCAACCTACACAAGTATTTTCTATCCTCCGTCTGATGACTTCCTTTGGCCAATACTTAGCCAAATTTCCAAGCCTCCAAGATTCTAATTCCTTGCACAATTCCTGAGAGAATTAGACCATATTTAAAGGGAAATTTGTCAACTCTTGAATGCATGCACTATTAGTGCAACTCAAAAAAATATAAAACAAATAGTACACTGTCCCTACACTCTAGTCTCAACTGGGTCTTTCTAAGAATCGTCATGACTGAGTTTTTATGAGGGAATATTTAGTTAACTAGAGTAGCACTAGTTGAGTGCACTAATTCACCAACCGACTGTTAACTCACTATTAGTTCCTCAAACAGTTTGGAACTATTTTAAATGGACTTAACTCAATAAACTGAGTTAACTAATTACCACTCATACTTAACTCATCTTGGACCCCTATAATATAGGGAGAACATATACTTGACTTGAAAAATACTTCCAACTCAAAATTCCTAAGTTAATTAAGTTAATTAAACTTAATTAACTATTTACAAGTTGCTATGAGAAAAGAATTACAATTTAATTCACAATTTAATTCAAGGACAAATTAAATTGGAATTTCTGGATTCTATTTTAACATTTTTTGTGGCTATTTTCAACACTAACTGGAGCTAAGTGTGCTTTGTGTTTTTTCAATGTGCACATGCACCACATGCAGGCACTAGAGTTAACTAACTAAATCCAAGTGCACACCACATTAAGCACTCGAGTTAACTAACTAATCCAAGTCCACAGCACATGTAAGCACTCGAATTAACTAACTAAAGCCAAGTGCACATCACATGCAATAATTAGAGTTGAACTGAAGCTAATTAAAGCTAACTAGGTGCATGTACACCAACACCCCCCTTAAGCATAACTTAGGTGTGTGTGATGCAAAATGAATGAGTCTTGGTAACAAGGCCATTTTAGGTAGCCATATACAATGCATGAAAAGTGGAAAGAGGGAAAACCCAGTGGGAAGAAACCCCCCATCAAAATATAATGCAAAAACTAGAGAAAATACAACTTCTAGGAAGTCATGTCATACACCCCGAGACGATCTCATAGAAATCAAAACTTCTACTTAGTGAAAGTCTTGGTGAAGATATTGACAGTATGCTAAAAACTGGGACAATAATGAAGATCGATGATCCCATCATGAATTAATTCTCTAACGAAGTGCATGTGGATCTCGATATGTTTGTTTCACTGCCGCTGCACTGGATTTCTGCAGAACTTTAGCGTACTTTAATTTTCACACTAGATGAAAGTTGGACAATGGAAACTAATACCAAGATGAGGTATGAAATTTTGTAGCCAAATGACCTTAATAGTGGCATTGAATGATTCTCTTTACTTAGCCTCTGCTGACGATAAAGCAATGGCAACCTACTTCTTGTTGGACCAATAAATTGGGCTGGATCCCAAACTAAGTACATAAATAGAGGTGGACTTGCGATCAATGTTGTCGCCATCCCAATTTGAATCTGTGAACCCAATGAGATCCAAAGAAGAATTTTTTGCATAATGAATCCCAAAGGTGATTGTCCCCTAGACATATCGAAGGACTTGTTTTGTAGCTTTCGAGTGTAGCTCATATGGCTCTTGCATGTATCTGAAAAATTCTCCTATGACATATGAGAGATCATGATGGGAGTGAGTGAGATAAAGAAGACGCCCCACAAGATGATGGTACAATGTGAAATAAACCAATGGTGTGTCTTTGCCATTCTCAAGCTTTATCCCTGATAAGAAAAAGTGTGGTTGCTGACTTGCAGTCACTCATGTGAAATTGTGCCAAAATATCTCTAGCATACTTTGGTTGAGAAATGGTATTCCCATAACCACTCTTATTGATCTCTAGTCCAAGGAAGAAATTTAGCAAGCCCATGTCTGTTATAGAAAACTACTTATGCAATGTAGTTTTAATCTCAACAATGGCATAAGCTGAACTACCTGTTATCAAAAGATCATCTATGTAGAGTATTATGATAAACAAGGAGTCAATTTTCTTCAAAAAATAGACATTGTAATCAAATTTGGTGTACAAGTTTTTGAGATAACAAATAGGAATCCATCTTTGCATACCACAGTCTAGGTGCCTCCTTGAGACCATAGAGAGACATCTTTATTTTGCATTCTAGAGATGAATTTCTCACATATTCCTATGGTTGTTCCATGTAGATTTAACCCTGGAGATCACTGTGAAGAAAGGCATTCTTCACATCCATATGATGCAACTCCCATCCTCTTACTGTTGCAATTGAGAGAGCTAGCCGAATGGAATTCATTTTTTCTGCTAGAGAAAAAGACTCATCATAGGCAACACCATGTACCTGTTGAAAACCTTTCACCACCAATCGTGCCTTATATCGACTAACTTGGCCATCTGTTTCTTTTTTGGTCCAGTAAACCCACTTTCACCTCACAAGTTTACAATTGGAAGCTAGTGGAACTAGATCCCAAGTCTGGTTCTCAATGAGAGAGTTGTATTCCTCATCCATAGTTGCTTCCCATTCAGGATGCCCAGATGCTTCTGAATAAGTCTGTGAATCAGATGCATGCATCATATAAGCATGCATGATCATGCATGGCTCCATAGCTAATAATTCTTGTGCATCTTCCTCAAACTGAGGTATAGTGGTAGGATCATCTAGGATATCACTAATGCTACACCATTTTTGTGCTGAAAGTGGATGAGAATCATCTGAACTACATGATGAAGTATGATCTCGATGCTCAAGAAATGGTGGTCCAACATGTGTCATAGGAAAAGGCTCATTTGGATTAGAATTCTATTCTGAAGTAACATCTACATAATCATCAAATAATGGTGAGGGAAACTTTGTAACAAGTTCATTTGGTGGTGCATGCAAAGAAACGTATTCAAAATTTACACTCCTTTTGATAAATAGCACTTAAGTGTTGATATCAAGAAATTTGTACCCTTTAACTTCATTAGAATATCTAACAAACATGCATGCCTTACTCAGAGGCTCCAAAGCCTTTCTCTTCTCTTTAGGCATGCGGGCCCATGCTTGAGATCCAAAAATGCGGAAATGAATGACTTCAAGTTGCATGCCAATCCAAGCCTCAAAATATGATTTTCTAGTAATATATTTATGAGGAGATCTATTTTGGACGTATGAGGCACAATTGATAGATTCAACCCACAATTTTGATGGAAGAGATCTTGCATGCAACATGCAATTGGTTGTCTCTTTCAAAGATCTATTCTTCCTTTCAACCACCCCATTTTACTGCAGAGTGTAAGGAACTATATGCATGCTTCATTACAAAGATTATGGATATCTTTATTGACATATTCCTTCCCATTATCTGTATAGAATATCTTGATGCATTTTTCATATTGATTTTCTACATGTGCTTTGAAAATCTTTAGATGTTGCAAAAATTTAGACTTGAGTTTCTAGAAGTAAACCAAAGTGAATCTCGTGTAATCATATATAAATGGAAACACGTATCTTTCTTTTCTCATTGAAAGTACTGGAAATGGACCCATGAGATCACTATGTACAAGCTCCAAAGGTGAAGAGGCTCTCCATGCATGCCCCTTCTCGAGCTTGTCTTGTGGATGCTTTCTAAGAGCACATCCATTAAAAACACAATTTTAAAGTTTAATGGTTGGAAATCCTTTAACCATCCCTTGCTTGCTAAGTTGTTGCATATATATAAAATTCAAGTGCCCAAATCTCTCATGCCAAATCCTACTTTATTCATTTGCATGCATAAGTAGCAAAATAGAATGTGATTGAGGAGCAAAATCAGAAAATGTATATAGACGAGATTGATCATTCACCTTGTCAAATTTGATCTTCAAGTTGGTTTACATATCCTAAATTCTCACATAAGGATGGTTAAATTCTACTTTTCTTTTGGTGCCTATGGGTGTCATCTAATACACTGAAAGAAGATTCATAGAAAGCCCTAGAATATGCAAGACATTCTCAAAACTTCGATCTTCGAATTGCACTTTTCCTTGTCCAATTGCTTCAACTACATAATTGTTCCCTGTGAGTATAGGAGGTCCCAAGTATGCATGTAGAAACGAAAAGGATTCCTTTGAAGAATTCGTATGATGTGAAGCTCCTGAATCGATGATCCATTCTTGTAGTGCATAATTAAGGGAAATCAAAGCATGACCATTACCCCTTATTTCTGATGGTTTCTCCTTAGTCTTCTTTTGGGCACTTTTTGGAATGTTGTGACCAAGATTATTTTGCTAAAGAGCCTTCGCCATCAGATAAATAGTATTTTTCATGCAAGAGGATTCATAATGATAACCTCTATTACAATAAGGACACTTG
>APFE031495211.1:0-20820 GCA_000404065.3 Pinus taeda
TAATAAATAATAAATAAAATTATACTTGGACATAGAATAGACATGCAAAGGTTGCATGCAACCCACATGCTCCTCTAGAACACCATTTCTAACGGTTTGACGCAAATTTAAATCCTAACTCCAAAGTCTGAGACTTATTTTCTTTAGGATTGTTTATGTGCCGAATGGTGAGGGTTATGAATGTTAGATATTTTCCATTGCTTGAATGGTTGATGGCACCTGGTTTATTGGCGTTGATGTCTACTAGAATTTCCTAAGATGTTTCAATTGATGAGCATGTTATTAAGGAAGAGTCTCATGGTTGTTGCAATGGTCTGTAGAAAATCATCATAATAAAAGGCTTAGTGGAGAATCCATAAAAACATGATTGTGATTGTTAGGAAGTCCTAAACTTTGGAGGAGATTATGTGTTAAGAGATGATCTGTCTCTCCTGAGAGTGTTATAGTTGGAAATTTCCTAGAAATATATTTCCAACGATATGTGGAAGTCTAAAAATGGACCTCTTAATCAAAATTTTATTAGTCAAAGTATGGACATTGAATCCCTTGGTATCAAGAAACCCGAAACCTCAAAATGTTGGAATCCCTAGAACCCTTGAGATTTTTTTAAAAAGTGTTATGGGATTACATTGAACTGGAGTAGCAGGAAGCTTGGAACCCTAGAAATCCCAAAACCCTGGAGGCTTATTCAAAAAGGCATTACAGGATTATAGTGAGTTAAGGTGTTGCGAAGCTTAGAAGCCCAAAACCCCAGAGGTTTGTCTAAGAGGTGGTTTGGGATGGAAAGGATTTGGGCTAGCAGGGGACAACAAGATGATCTAACCATTCACAAAACTTGTAACAATAATTTCTTATAAGTCTAAAACTCGGAAGAAATATCAATGTAGTATTGCATAAAAAGTGTGAGGAGACAAAGCTTTTTCTGACATTTGATGTTCCATCGAAAATTGAAATGCATGCCGAGGAATTGGTTTTGTAAAGTTTTCATGTGTTCGGGTGACCAACGATCTTTGAGCTATGAATAAGGGTAAAACATTGTTGGAAGAAAATTGTAGGATTTTAGGCCAAAATCAAAGGAAAGGTGTCAAAGAAGAGTGCTAAGGCTTTCCATAAACACATACTCTTAATACAATTCAACCCCTTTCTAGATTGGACATAGCAAGTTGCAGGTCCCGTATTTTTTCTCCCTTGCTAGATCAAACATAGCAGGTTGTAGGTCACATATTTTTCTCTCTCTTTCATGAACTAGATCTTGTTTGTGCCGCTAGACATTGGTGGAAGACCCATCTATTGAACTATAGGACTAACTCCAATGGAAGAATGAGTAATATGTACCCCTGCATGATGGATCAAGTACAATATATCCCTATGAAAAATATATATGGCTCAAAGATAGATAGAGAATAAAAACCTAGTCGTCATCAACACATAGATGATGAATAATGGGCAATAGATCAAGAAAATCAATACATGGGAAGTCCCCTTGGAAATATCTAAAGTTTCACATATCATTGCACACAAAAAGAAGATACAAGAGATATCCCCCCTTAGAACTATCTAGAGTTTCATGTGTCATCCATCCTTGCACACCACTCTCACATCTCCCATTATAATAATTGATATAAATATTATAAAAAAAAAACTTATAAATTAATAAATATTATAAATAATAAATAAAATTATATATGGACGTGGGATAGACATGCAAAGGTTGCAAGAGACCCACATGCTCCTTTAAAACACAATCTAAATGGTTTGACCTAGATTTAAATCCCAAATTCCAAAGTTATTTTCTTCAGGGTTGTTTATGTGTCGAGAGGTGAGTGTTCTGAATGTTGGATAGTTGGAATTTTCTAAATGGTTTATGGAACTTGGTTCATTGGCATTGATGCCAACTAGACTATCCTAGATGTTGGAATTGATGAACATGCTATTCAGGAAGAGTCCCATGGTTGTTGCAATGATCTATAGAGAATCATCATGATAGGGGGCTTAGTGGAAAAGCCATAAAAGGATGACAATGATGGTTGGGGAGTCCCATAACTTGGAGGAGATTATGTCTCAAGAGATCATCTTAGACTCTCTTGAAAGTGGTATAGTTAGAAAGCACATGTAAATATCTTTCCAACGGTATGTGGAAGTCTACAAATGGACCTCTAAATCAAAATTTATGATTAGTCAAAGTAAGGAATTTGAAGCGCTTGGTAGAAGGAAACCTGGAACCTCGAAACCTCGGAAGGGCCAAAGCCCAGAAGGTTTATTTAAAAGGTGTTGTGGGATTAAAGTGAGTCGGAGTAGCAAGAAGCTTGGAACCTCAAAAGGCCCGAAACCTTGAAGGCTTATTTAAAAAGGCATTACAAGATTGTAGTGAGTGAGGGTAAGAGGAAGCCCAAAAGGCCAGAACCTCGGAACCCCAAAGGTTTGTTTGAAAGGTGGTTTGGGATGGAAAGGAGACAAGCTAGTAGGGGACAACAGTTAATGGTATGACAATTCATAGAACCCGTAACAAGAATTTCATAGAACTCTAAAACTTGAAAGGAATCTCAATGTAGTGTCACGTAAACCATATCGGATTGTAGTAGATCAGATTTATATTTATATGTATATCCATTAGCCTTTGTTTTCAGTTTGAAAATTGTATGAAAACTATAACAGTGGCTAGAGAAAGTAGTGGCATGCATTCATAAGAGGTTGGTACCTCATGACAATTAGTATCCTACTATCTAAAGGAAGTTGGGGCATCCTGTGAGTGGGTTTCCACAAACAAAATGATGTAATTAAGTAGGTGCTTGATTTACATCATAACAACAAACAAATTGGTGGTTTTCTCCATTTGGGTTCCCATGTAAAAATACCTATGTCAATATGTATGTGCTACTCATTTAATGGATTGTGTGTACATGTGATTGGCTTATCTCCTTGTTTTCTTATACTGGATTATGAATGTGCTCAAAAGTAACTGGTAGTAAGAAAATAAACAAATGTTTGTGTGTAAGGCTCTAAGAAACTCACTATTTCTAATTCACCCCCGGTCCTAGTAATTCCTTATTCCAACAATTGGTATTAGATTCAAGGTCCTTCATGAACAATTTAACCACTGCAAAGTAGATCCATAAGGAATTATGTCTAGGAAAGAGAGTCAAGATGCTTACTCAAGCAACATACCAATTTTTCATGGGACAAACTATGATTTTTGGAAAGTTAGGATGGAAGCCTAACTTATGTCTCTAGGGGTAGATATTTGGAGCTTTATATTGATAGATTATGATGTTCCTGGTATCCCTCCCATAGATGCAGAAAATAAAAAGGTGTACAAAAATAATTCTAAAGCCAATAATGCCATTTTATTTGGCCTTAGTCATTCTCAACTTGTAAAAGTTATACAATATAATTTTGCCAAGGAAGTGTGGGTGTAGCTCAATCAGAGTCATAGAGGAGATGAAAAAGTCAAGTAGGCCAAACTTCAAACCTTTAGAATGAGGTTTGAAAGCCTAGAAATTTGTGAGGAAGAAATTATAGCATAATACTTCCTCATATTTGATGAACCAATATGATTAGAGGACTTGGTGAAGCCATCAAAGAAGATGTAATTGTTCAGAAAGTATTAATGTCTCTGCCTATGAGATTTAATACCAAAATCTCTGCCATTGAAGATATGTCTAACGTAAAGAGTCTCATAATGGACCAATTTCTTGGCTCTCTCACAACCTATGAGATGAGAGTAGTAAAAGAGAAGTTTGAACCAAAGGAAGAAGCTTTCAAGGTGTCCAAGAAGGCTAAGGAGCACATAAAACATCAGGATGGCTCTAACTATGAATCGAATCAGGATCTTCCTCACTTTGTTAGGAAAATAAAGTGTGGCTCAAGAAAGTATAAAGTAAGGATAACCTTCAAAGGCTTTGACTGTGGAAGAGTTGGAAATTTTTCGTACAAATGCCCTTACAAAGAAATGAAAGAAAAGGAATATGATCGGAATTTCAAAGGAAAATATCAAAAACATCAAATGAAGACGATCACTAAGAGGAATGGACTCTACTATAACAAGGATAATTTAGCACCAGAGTCAGATAATGAAAACTCCTCAGAAGATGAGTCAAATGAGTGGTTACTCATGGCATTTGGAGTAGACCCCAAGAAACAAAATATTATAGACTCTAAAGAAGAATAAGGAAAAGAAGGAGTAGTCGAATTTGAAGGAGAACTCATCAATGCTCATAATGAGTTAAAGAAGGCTACAAGAAATAACAAGAAACTAAAAGAACAACTACATCATGTTGAATAAGGTATGTATAACTCCGTCAAAGAGGAGTTTGTTTATCAAAAAAAAAAAAAATTGAAGAAGCTATTAAAAGTTAAGATATCTTAGCTCTCCAACTTGAAGAAAAATAGAAAACATGTGAGAAACTAGAAGAAGAGAATAGTCATCTAAAGAAGGAATTGTTCAATGTAAAGGGGAATATCCCAGAGACATGTAAAGAATAAATTTTGTTTGTGAATGTTGAACTATAAGAAGTTAAGAGAAGAGAAGCTCTGAATGATTTGATCCATGAATGGGAAGAAAATTATTAGAGTCTCGAGGTAGAAGTTTTTTCTCTGAGAATCGATCTTGATAGACTTGAGAGAAAGAAGGGTGTAAATGAAAATTTTGCAGAAGTGAAAATAAATCTAGATCTGATTCTGAGAAGTCAAAGTTCTCTAGAGAAAAAAATAAGTCTAGGATATTTTAGACCACATGAATCTTCTATGAGGAAGATGAACATCAACTTTGTAGGATTTGAGGAATATCATAGTTGTGCAAAGGTGCATCAAGAAAGAATCAATGAAGATAGAAATGTAGCAATCAATAAGGGATCCCTTCACTCGAATAAGAATTCCAGCTTCTCAAGGGATTCATACCAATGGAGAATGAATCAATCAGCATGACAACAGAGGTACCTTCATGTATGAAATCATGAACTTTCCAACTTCGGGATAATTTATTTTATGGTCATTTTTATAAAGGTCATATCTTTGGACATAAGGTTGCTAATTATAGAAGAGACAATGTTGAAAGAGATGAAAATTTCAGATACTATAAGTATCAACATTATAGATCTCAAAACTCTCACTCCAGAAATAGAAATCCCTTCTCTCCCCTGATGAATGATCTCTAAAGATTCAAACGTAATAATTTTGTGCACAAGGTGAGTGAATGCAGAAGGATATTTGAGTACTGACCTATGTCCTAGAATGCTTGGAAGTCAGTTTTCCAAAAGGATAAAAATAATTGGAAATGTAAGTCTGGAAAGAGCGTGGAATGTGGACCTTCTCTGTTGGCACATGATTAAGAAAATAAATGGTATGTGGGTAGTGGTTGATCCAAACATATGACTAGGGATAAAGGTAAATTCTTGCCTCTAAAATAAAAGGATAAATGGAACAATGCCCTGTTTAACAAAAATGCTCCAAAAAAATTTAAAGGAAAGGGAATAGTTAGTCTTGATGAAAATACTAAAGCTAAAAATGTATTTTATATAGAGGTTCTCAACCACAACTTGCTTAGTGTAAGTCAGATGTCTGATAATGGCTAGAATGTGACCTTTCAATCCAAATATTGTGAGATCCAACATGAAAATAATGGAAAGTTTGTGGGAAAGGAAATCATAACTCATAATAATGTATATGTGTTTGATGACTCGACACTAAGTTTTTATTTGAGAAAGACAAATGAAGCCCGGTTATGGCATAGGAGACTTGGTCATATGAATTTTGACATTTTGATAAAAGTAAATAAGATAGGAGCTGTGAGAGGATTTCAAAGACTATCAAATCTTCATAATTCAATTTGTAAGTCTTGGCAATTTTGTAAGCATACCATGACTCATTTCAAGACAAAGGAATTCTCTTCATATAGATCACTAGAGCTAATTCACACAGATATCTACAACCCAACGAGAAAAAAAATTCTTAAGAGAAGAGAGATATTTTATGTTGCTTATTGATAATTTTACCAGAGCACATGGATCATGCTCTTCAAAGAGAAATCAGAAGCTCCTAAGTATTTTAAGACATCTAAAACTCAGGTAGAAAATGAGAAGGATTTAGAGATCAAATGCTTAAGATTAGACGGAGGAGGAGAATACACTTCAAGAGAGTTTGAAGGATTTTGTTAAGAGAATTGCATAAGGAGGCAGTATACTGTGACCATAACTCCCCCAAAAAATGGAGTAGCTGAGAGAAGAAATAGAACAATCCAGAAGATGGCTAGAGCTATGCTGGATGAAGTAGGTGTACCTCAAACCTTTTTGGGAGAAGAAACACAAGCAGCAATGTGCCTAGAAAACAAAACACAACTTAGGCCCAATAGTGATAAAACTAACTAAGAGTTATGGAAGGGGATACGTGTGTCAGTAAAACACTACAAGGTGTTTGAAAAAAAAAATATTATCAAGAAGAATGATAAAAATCCTAGAAAAAATGATTATCGTGCTTATGAGGGTATAATTCTCAGGTACTCAGCCTGAAGTAAAGGTTACATGTGCTACAACAAAAGAAAAAATATATTTTAGGACTTCATTGATATGATAGTGGATGAAGTAATACCAAAATCCAAGTCTTTCAAAAGATACATGAACTCAGATGGAGAAGAAATCTTAGTCACCAGACACTCAGATCAAGTAGAAATAGAAGAAAATGATGAAGATGAAGAAACAAGTCCAACACCAAGGTTCCATACTCCCTCAAGTTATGTAAAGAAACAACATCTAGACAATCAAATTATTTTTTATCAAAGACTTGGGGTTGAAACTAGGAAAAGGTTCCTTTGTATCCCAAGTTGTGTGAATCTAGAACTTCTATCTCAGATTGAACACAATAATCTTAGTGAGGAAATCAAGGATAAATCCTAGATTAATGTAATGAATGAGGAGATGGATCAAATTGAGAATAATGACACTTGGGAGTTTGTTCCAAGACCCAAATGGAAATATTTCATAGGTACCAAATGGGTCTTTAAAAATAGGCTAAATGAACAAGGTCATGTGGTTAGGAACAAGGCCCGCTTAGCCTACAAAGGATATGCCTAGATTGGGGGAGTATATTTTGAAGAAATCTTTGTACCTATAGAAAGACTAGAATCTACTAGAACGATTCTTTCTGTTTTAGTCATAAGAACATTAAGGTGTATCATACTGACTTGAAGTCAACATTTTTCAATGGATATATAAAAGAATAAGTCTATATTGAGGAACCCAATTGGTAGATGTGAAAACTAAGGACGACCTTATATGGACTGAAATAGGCCCCTAGATCTTGGTATGCAAGACTCGTTAGATACCATTAGCAACAAGGATTTAAGAGGGGCACTGTGGACAATAATATGTATATAAAATTTGAAGATGATCACCTACTAATTTTGGTAGTGTATGTGGATGACATAACCTTTGCCAATGATTTGGAGCAATTGGGACATTAATTCGTAAACTATATGCAGAAAAATTTTGAGATTTCCATGATAAGAGAACTGTCCTTTTTATTAGGATTTCAAATTCCTCAATTAATATATGGTGTATTTATCTCCCATTCCAAATACCTATGAGAAACTCTAAAGAAATTTGGACTAAAATATTACAAGCTTAGCCTCCCATGGTTGTTGGTTGTAAGTTATGCAAATAATATGAGACATCAGTGGTTAATCAGACTGTCTACAAATCGATGATAGGAAGCTTTCTATATCTCCCAACATCTAGACCATATATCATGTAAGCGGTAGGCCTAGCAACCAGTTTTAAGCCTGCCCCTGTGAATGTCATTTCCTTGTTATCGAAAGGATCTTCAAATATATGCAAGGCATAATAGACTATGGGTTGTGGTATACTATAAGTAAAGGGTTTAAATTAAAGGCCTACACTAATGTTTATTGGGCAGGTAGTACTGATGGCAAGAAGAGAACCTCTAGTGCAACATTCTTTTTGGGAAATTGCTTACTGTCCTTGGTCAACAAGAAACAAGACTCCATTTCTTTTCCAACTTGACCATCCATCTTCCAACACTGACCGTATGAAATGGTACTTGATTTGTATATGTTTAGTTTTGGAATGGAATGTTTAGTTCTTTGCAAGATGAGTGGCACTCTCGTTGTCATTGTATAACTTTCCCATATATTTCTTCTTGCCCAAATCATCCATAAATGTTTGTAACAAAATTATTTATTACCAACCTCTGTAGTAGCAACATACTCTACTTCCATTATTGAAAGTTCAACAACATTTCACAATTTTGAAACCCAGCTAACAGTTGTTCCACCTACAGTAAACACATACCCTATGGTGCTCCTCCTATTACCTCCATCACTTGCCATATCTGCATCAACATATTCCTATAGAGAAATTTTTGAACCACTAAAGCATAATTCTTGATTTGTGGTACCTCTCAAATATTTAAGAATCCACTTCACTGTCATCTAATGCTCTTTTCTTTGATTTTTCATATACCTTCTTATAACTCCCACTGCATGTGCAATATCAGGCCTTGTGCAGACCATTGCATATATTAAACTTCCAACTGTTGATGCATATGGAACTTTACACATATAATCCATCTCTTTTTGGGTATTGGGACACATCTCCTTAATTATCTTGAAATGGCTAGCCAAAAGTGTACTAATTGGTTTTGCATTCTACATATTGATTATTTACAACACCTTTTCTATGTACTCACTCTGGGATAATGTTAATTTTTTATTTTTCTTGTCTCTAGTTATTCTCATACTGAGGATTTGTTATGCATCAGCCAAATCCGTCATTGCAAATGAATTTTCCAATTTTCCTTTGAGCACATTTATTTCTTGCATGTTAGACCCTACAGTAAGCATGTCATCTACATTCAATAACAATATAATAGCTACCATAATTTTTCTTTTTAAGATAAACACAATGGTCAGAGTGACATCTAGTATAACCTTGTTCAAACATAAACCTGTCAAGTTTTAGATACCACTGCCTTGGAGCTTGTTTTAGGCCATACGAGATCTTCTTTATTTTGCACACTAACTTATCCTTCCATTTGACCTCATACCCTTGTGGTTGTTGTATATATGTTTCTTCCTCCAAATCCCTATGGAGAAAGGTTTTCTTTACATCTAATTGCTCAAGATGCAAATCTTCTGCTACCTTTAGACTTAAAATAGTTCTGATTGAATTCATTTTAACAACAGGAGAAAAAATTTCAAAAAAATCTATATCTTTCTTTTGTGAAAACCCCTTCCCCACAAGTCTATCATTATACCTTTGTTTACCTCCATCTTCTTCCTTCAACCCCTAAACCAATTTAGTCTGCAATGTTGTTTTACCTACAGGAAACTTAACTAAGTCCCAATTTTGGTTATGCATCAAGGAGTCCATCCCTTCTTCCATGGCTTGATTCCACTTATTCTTGGTTTCTATCAGGAATCCTTCTTCATATATTTTTCGTTCACTAGGACCAGTCAACAATACATAATATAATGAAGGAGAGTATTGTCAAAGCGGTCTACTTATCCTATTTGATCTTCTAACACCACTTTCATTTTTTCTTAGGTGTTTGTTGTTATTGTGGCTGTTGTTGGTTTTGTGGTTGTTGTTCATTATGACTTTCAAGAACTTTTACTTTTTCTGTGATCTCATCAAGCACTACTTATTCTTTGTTTTCCTTTTCCCATTTCTTTTCCTACATCTAATCCTTATACAAGACCTTTTCATTGAATATGACATCTCTTCTCCTAATGATTTTGTGATTTTCATAATCATATAAGTGATAACCAAAGTCATTAACACCGTATATAATAAAGATACATTTCTTTGATTATTCTTCAAGCTTTTCTCTATTTTCTTTATTAATGTGGATAAAGGCTTCACAATGAAAAGTGCTTAAAAATGAGTTGTTCACATTTTTCCTTGTCTATACCTCATTTGGAATACCACCATCCAAAGAACTTGAAGGCCCTTTATTTATTAAATAAACAACAATATCGAAAACATATTGGCAACATTCTAAGGATAAATATTCCTGCAATATCATGAACCTTGCATTGTCCATGATTTTCCTTTTCATCCTTTCTAACACACCATTTTCCTATGGCGTTCCTGGAACTGTCTTCTCTCTGTGTACTCCATAGTATGAACAATAGTTATCAAACTCTTTGTTGCAGTATTCAACTCCATTATCTGATCTGAGACACTTCAACTTATCTCATGTCTCATTTTCAACCAAAGATTTCCATTTTTTGGAAGTATTAAATACATCATATTTATTCTAAATACAATAGATCTAGTTTTTTCTTGTTGCATCATCAATAAAAGTAACATAATAGTGAGAGCCACCAAGAGATGATACCTAACCTAGTCCCCTTACATATGTATACACAAGATTTTTCTCTCCTGTTTTCCTTTCCAACTCTAATAAATTTGACTCTGTTATGTTTTTCGTAAACACAATTCTCACAAAAATCCAATCAACATGCTTCAAATATGGAAACAAATTTCTTGAGTGGACCATTTACATCCCTTACTCATGTCCTAGAGCTTATGGTGCCACAATGTCGTATCTCCTCCTATGGAGGTTAAAGCATTAACAAAATTAGAAATATCATTGCATAAATACAACATACTAACATTATCTCATTTTTCTATTACTAGGGCTCCTTTAGTGGCCTTCGAGGTTTTGTTTGTGAATGTAGTTACACAACCTTCACCACCTAACTACCTAGTTGAAATTATATTTTTCTTCATATCTGGAACATGCCTTCCCTCCTTCAATATATATTGGTTTCAATTTTGTTGCTTTATGAAAACCTTACCCATTCTAATAATTTTACAAGGTTTATCATCACCCAAACGAAAATGTCCAAACTCTCTTTGAAGATAGTCATGAAAATGTTTCCTATCAGGTGTAGCATGGAATGAAGCCCCTGAATCAATCACCTAGGCATCAATAATATTTTCTAATGAAAGAATCAAGGCATCTTGCAACACATCGTCTGTCACATTTCCTTCATGATTGTTCTCTTGTTGTCCATCTCCTTTTTTTCCTTTATGATATTTGCATTCCTTCTTCAGATCTCCTTTCGCCCTGCATTTCCAGCATACTATCCCTAATTTGGATTTGGATCTTCCTTTTCTTGACTTACTGCAATTTCTTGGGCTCCTTTCTCTTTCCATTTTTCTTCCCTTATTCTCTACAGTGAAATCATCACCTGATGTCTCACTAAAGCTTTTCCATCGCATTTCCTCACTAAGGATGGCACTAACAACATCATCAAAATTTAAAGTACTAGATCCAGAGATTGAGTTACTAATAGACATAAATAAGCCATTCCATCTTTCTAGAAATGAGCATAGACATAATAGAGTGCTAACTTCATCATCGAAATTTACCCCTATAGAGCTTAACTAACTTGTAACTGTGTTAAATACATTTAAATGATCATCAACGTTTCCACCTTCTGACATCTTCATATTAAATAGAATCTTCATAGGAAATACCTTATTTAAGGCTAAGGGATTTTCATATAGTTTAGCCATTGGCATCATTAAACCTTATGTTGTCATTTCCTTTGAGATGTTGAACTCCAACAATGCTTCCAGACTTAGGCAAATTGTTCCTAATGCCTTTCTATCGAATATATCTCATTTTGCATCTGTCATACTCATTGGTTTTTTTTTTTTTTTCCACTCAATGGTAGGTACAAATATTTCTGACATAGATAATCTTCCATAGCTAGTAGTTTTGGCCATTAAATTTCTTAACCCTAAACCTACAATCTTCCACCACTACTCCCACTTGAACCAGGAACCTTTCTCTCCTACGAGTTTATTATCCAAATAAACCTTCAACTCTGATATTAGTTGTTAAAAATTAATTAACAGAGTAATGAAGCACATACAATATTATTGAAACACAAATACAAAAAATCATAAAACAAGAGAGACACAAATATATGTGGTTCACCCAATTTGGGCTATGTCCACGGAGAAACAACCAATCCTTCCTTTTATATTATCCAACAAAATGAAGAGATACAACCTACACCAGATTCGTTGTACTTTCCTCTTCACTCTCACACAACCTCCTCTTTCTCTCTCTGATGCAAGAGCATCCAGCTCAGGAAGGTCATGGTTGGGAGTTTGTCTCTTCTAATAATTGAGTTTTGTTAGTTTTCATTTCCATTTACATTTCTCAGAATGGTTGTCTTAGCCACTATTAGTGTTTGTTTACGTGTTCTTTTTTTTGTTTTATTTTTTTAGTTTTATCTAAAATTTTCTTTTATTTTACAAATCAAGAAAAGACAGTTATTTAGAAACAACTTAATGTAACTACCAGTAGTTTGATAATTGTCCAGTGCCCTTTACAAAGCAAAGAAAGAAAAAAATTGATGTAATCTTTTGACCATCGTAGAACTGAATGAAGAAAATGCACAGAATCATTATGAAGAACAAACACATCTCAATCCATTCATATTATAGTTTTAGCATTTTTTCTACGAAATAGAATCATATTCATTTTCTTTTCTATAAGCATAATGATGACAGATTGTGAACAGTAAGCACCGAAGCGAGGAGAGCACCAAAACAAGTTAGCATCATAACAGAGCAAGCATATGGGAGAGACAAGAGAACCACTGTCAGAGGAATACCCAAGAAAACAAAGCTATAGGTATAGAACCAAACGCATAATCATTTTTCTTTACAAATTATTTATCAACCGAATCGTTGTATAAATAAATAAATAAATATAATATATATATATATATATATATTATATATATAATATATATATATATATATATATATAATATATATATACTATCAAATACGAACATCTATAGTTAAATATTTAGAGCCTAGCAAAAGGACAAAGTTGATAGTACCAAAACAAAACCACAGCGAGGTCACCACAAGACCACATCATTACAACAAAAATTAAAAACGGCAGAGCCATAAAAATATACAGTGAAGCTACAGCCAGAGTGAGGCCAACCAGCTACAAAGCTAAAGCCACACCACGACAATAGACACATAAACCCTACGCATAGCAAAACACTCAAATAGTCAAGCAGGAAACTTTCAAGAGTGACCCTACCTAGTTCGAGTGTAGGAGTCAGGTTGCGAGGTCCACAAATGGAGCCTGGTCGCGCACCTACAAGGCCAACAAGCAAGCCATCAGAAATAAAGAAATGAAACCATAAACGCAGGGTGAAAATAGAGGAAAGGATCAATAGACCTTACCTAAGAAATCTGAACTCGTGTGAACTAGAGGAGAGAAACCACGAATAGAGGTTACGGTCGCAGAGTGCTCACTTCCCACAAGGAGCAAGACCTATTAGCACCGGAAGAAAACAAAGAGAAAAAGACCAGCATGGAGAGTAACCTTACCTATGATTATTCGTCGAAGGAGATCCGAGAGCCGAGCCACTCTGCAACCGTAACCTGTGGAAATAACCATGCAAACGATCAAATAGAGGAACAAGTGCATTGAAACCAACAACATATAATAAAATTCTACAAGTGAAAATGTAACCAGAGGCCAACCAAATAAAAATGAGAGACCAAGATCAAGGGTTCCAGACCTAGAGCCGAGAAAACGAGCACAAAACAGGCAAAATTGACCATATACGCAGGAGGAGACCCTCATAGACATGCATGTCCAAGCATGGAAAAAATAAACCACTGTAAAACAACTAGATCCAGAACCCTTGCTACGTAGCACCGCAGAGCAAAACAAACCAAAGACCTCACCTCACCAACAGCAAAGTGAAACAACAGTGAAATGAATCAACCGAGGGTTTCGAGGGTTTGGTAGGAAGTAGGAAGGAGCAAGCCCCAAGGCCAGGAAACCTATCCTACAAGCATTAAGACCAAGATATAGCACCATAAAGTCAACCAGCTATGCAATCAACAATAAAACAATCAACTGTTAAATATCTATACAGAAGTGTAACGGGCTGGTCCCATCAAATTTTAGTA
Source organism: Pinus taeda (assembly GCA_000404065.3). Taxonomy (NCBI): domain Eukaryota; kingdom Viridiplantae; phylum Streptophyta; class Pinopsida; order Pinales; family Pinaceae; genus Pinus; species Pinus taeda. Next base: position 13,980 of record APFE031495211.1, read on the forward strand.
TCAGAGTAGCGACAATTAACTATTTTTCTTTATAAAATGGAAGCTAGAAGAAGAGGTTGTGGCAGAGCTATTCGATGAGTGGTAGATGAAGGATTGAGGGAAGAGATTAGGATCCTGAATTCCCGTTTGGTGGCAGTAGAAGCAGGAAGGAGAAGGGATCTGGAAGTAGGGGACGATAGTGACGAAGAAGCTGTAGTTACGACAAATGGTCAGATGAAGAAGGACCTAAGATCAAATTGTTAGGGTCAGTTTTGTTGGCTAGCAGTAAGCTAAAGCCTAAAATTCCGAACTATGATGGTAGTTTTTCCACGTAAATTCTTTTGGATTGGATTAGTGAGTTAGAAAAATATTTTGAATGTGAGGAGGTCAACGAAGATAGGAGAGTTAAATTCGCTACCACCAAGCTGAAAGGACACGTACCCTTATGGTGGGACAGTGTCAAAGCAGAGAGGAGAAGATTCAATAAGTTACCCATTAAAAAGTGGACCAGAATGGTCACCAAGATGAAGGGTAAGTTTTTTCCCAAATACTACCAGATTTCTCTGTATCGACAGGTGTAGAATTTGCAGTAGAGAGGAATGATGGTGAAAGAATATACTGAAGAATTCTATCAGGTGAATTTGAGAGCTGGTTATACTGAAGACACCCCAGAAAAGACAACAAGGTTTGTAAATGGCCTAAGGCTAGAGATATTGGACGAGATAAGTATTCTTTCTCCAAAAACCATAGAGGAAGCATACTAGAGTGCCTTAAAGGTAGAAGAAAAGATTGCAAGGAAGAAAAATGCCAGGAGAGGACGAGGAGCTAGCAGAGGGAAAGGACAAACCTTTGGCAGAGGATGAACTACAAACAATAGTGAAGAGGGCAGCAGTTCAAAGACCATAGGGACAACAGAAAAAGAAGGTAGCACTAGGGGATGAAGGCCATACCAAAGAGGACGGGGAAATGGCAGGGGCAGAGGAGCTGTCTACTAGTGTTACAAGTGCCACAAGTGGGGGCACAAGTCCTTTAAGTGTCCTGAATGAGAATAGGTTGGTCAAAGAGGAGCATATGTTGCTCAGACAGAGGAAGTAGAGGAACCGCCTCGAGATGTAGAGAATGTATCGGAGACAGGAGAGGCCTTAGTCTTGAACAAGGTACTGTTGAAACCGAAAAAGGAGACAGCTGAACAAACCCAAAGGAAGGCATTATTCTGGACTGTGTGCAAGTCACGTGGAAGGTGCTACAAAATGATTACAGACAATGGAAGCACTGATAATCTGGTTGCAACGGAGATGGCAGAGAAATTGGGTTAAAAAAGGTTGAAGCACCGAACTCCCTATAAGGTTTCGTGGTTATAGAAGGGTCACCAACTAGTAGTTGATGAGCAGTGTGAGGTGGAGTTCCATATTGGCAAGTATAGGCACAAAGTGATTTGTGATGTCATGCCCATGGATGTGTGTCATATTCTGGTAGGTAGACTGTGCAAATATGACTGAAATTTTTTTCATGACGAGAAAACAAAATGTTACAAGTTTGTCAAGGATGGGATTAAGCATATGCTAGTACCCATCAAGGAAAAATAAACAACAGAGACTAGTGGGACAAAAGTATTGTTGGTGGGTGGAAAAGAATTTCTAAAGAAAATTGAAGATGATGAGGTAAAGTATGTTGTTGTAAGGAGACCAAGGGCAGTGCTATTGCACACTAAAATTTCTGACTTACCTGAAGAAATCCAGCAAATGTTGTAGGAATTCAACGACATTGTGGTGGATGATCTACTGGATAAGTTACCACCAAAGCAGAGTATCAGTCATCACAAAGATTTCATCCCTGGAGCTATTTTACCGAATAAAGCTTCTTATCGGATGAGTCCCAAAGACAACAAGGAGATTAGGAAGAAGGTACAGGAGTTGTTGGACAAAGGCTTGATATGGGAAAGTTTAAGTCCTTGTGCAGTTCTGACAGTTTTAGCTCCCAAGAAAGGAGGCCAGTGGCAGATGTGCACAGATTCATGAGAAATAAATAAAATACGATTAGATACAGGTTTCCATTGCCACGAATGGATGACATGATGGACTGCTTGAGTGGGGCAGCATATTTTTCAAAGATATATCTGAAGAGTGGATACCACCGAATTAGAATCAGAGAAGGGGATGAATGGAAAACAGCTTTCAAAACTAATGAGGGGTTGTATGAAGGGTTGGTGATGCCATTTGGGTTGAGTAACGCCCCATAGTACTTTCATGCGCCTGATGAACGAGATGCTGAAGGAGTTCATTGGGAAATTTGTGACTGTGTATCTTGACGATATACTAATTTTCAGCAAGACCAAGGAAGAACATTTTTGACACGTTCAATATGTTCTAGAGAAGTTGCAACAAAACAAGTCGTTGATAAAGTTTAAAAAATGTACTTTATTTCAGAAGGAGTAAGTCTATTTGGGTTTTGTGATTGCAGAAAATGAGCTGAAAATGAACCCAAAAAATGTTGCAGCTATACTTAGCTGGCCATCCCCTAAGAGTCTGTTCGAAGTTTGAAGTTTTCATGGCTTGGAAAGTTTCTATCGCATGTTTATAAAGAATTTAGTGGAATCTATGTACCTTTGTTGGATACAATAAAAAAGGCAAGTCAACCTTTTCAATGGACTAAAGCTACAGAGAAGAGCTTCAAGATATTGAAGAAGAAGATCAATGAGAGGCCAATTTTGAAGTTTCTTGATTTCAACAAACTTTTCAAAGTTCGTTGTGATGTCAGTGGTATAGCCATTGGAGCCGTACTTAGCCAGGAAGACGAACCAATAGCCTATTTCAACAAAAAATTAAATGAAAGCAGGAAAAAGTATACGTCTTATGATGAGTTTTATGCCGTGTTCAAGCCTTGAAGCATTGGAGACATTATCTATTGGGTAATGAGTTTGTCTTGTTTTTTGATAATTCTGCATAACAGTATGTTATGCAGCAACATAAGTTGAATCACAAACATGCAAAATGGGTGGAGTACTTGCATATTTTTACATTTGTATTGAAGCATATGAGTGGTCAAGTGAACAAGGTAGCAGGTGCACTAAGCAGAAGAGTTCTAATCTTATAGGAGAGCACGATACAAGTGTTGGGAGTTGAACACTTGAAGAACTTGTATCAAATAGATGCAGATTTCAAGGAGACTTATGAAGCCTGCCAGAATCCATTGTTGAGGAACAATAATCCATGGCTGGACTATAACTTGCAGGAGGTGCTGTTATTCAAGGGAGGACAGTTGTGTGTTTCAGAATGTTCAATGAGGGAGAACATCATCTGGGAAAAACATAGTGGAGGTCTAGCTGGACATTTCAGCATTGATAAGACCTTGGATCAGCTCAGTCATTTCTATTACTGGCCGAAGATGCAAAGAGATGTGAAACAGTATGTGACCAGGGGTAAGATATGTCAGTTGGCGAAAGGGCACAGTCAGAACACGACATTGTATACACCCTTGTCTATTCCAAATAGACCATGAGATTCAGTTATTCTGGACTTTGTCCTGGGTCTGCCCAAAACACAACGGGGTTTTGATTCCATCATGATGGTGGTGGACCGATTCTCGAAGATGGCACACTTCAGCCCTTGCAAACAAAATAGTGACACTACCCATGTGGTACACTTTTTTTTCACTGAAGTCATCAGACTGCATGGCTTATCCAAGTCCATTATTTCTGACAGGGATGTGAAATTCATAGGACATTTCTAGCACACATTGTGGAAAAAGCTGGATGCGAAGTTAAATTTTAGCTCCACTTATCACCCACAGACTAATGGGCAGACGGAGGTAGTGAACAGAAGTTTAGGAAACATACTACAGAGTCTAGTTGGAGAAAATTCACGAATGTGGGATCATGTACTTGCTCAAGCGGAATTTTCTTACAACGGTTCACCGAATCAAAGAACAGGAAATAGTCCTTTTCAGATTTTGTATGGAATGCATCCCCAAGGAGTGCATGAGCTATGATATTTGGGACAGTTAGAAAGAAAAAGTGTTGATGGGGAAGATTTTTCAAGAGCAATTAATGACGTACATGAGTAGGCGAAGACAAAACTACAAGATAACAGTCAAAGGTACAAGCAGAAAGCGATCTGAAGCAATGGGAGGTACAATTTAATGTAGGGGATCAGGTTCTAGCACATCTGTGCAAAGAAATATTTCCTAAGGGTGAATGCAATAAGCTGAAATTCAAAAAAATTGGACCTTATAAAATTCTGCGTAAATTTTCTGCAAATGCCCATGAGCTGCAATTGCCTCCAAGAATAGGAATATCACCCATATTTAATGTGGTAGATTTATTCCCATACACTGCCATTCTGGAAGACGACAGTTCGGCACAACCAAAGCGGGATACTCAGGGAGAGAGCAGTTCATGGATAAGACAAATGCCCTCAAGTTAGCCACTTGAAATCGAAGGAATCCTCGATATATAGGTGGCCAGTGGACTCGGAGAAAGGAGTACCTACAGTGCCTCATCAAGTGGAAGAACCACCCTATTGAGGATAGTTTGTGGCTTGATGTAGGATAGATACAACATGTAGTGTATTCTATCGAGGAGCTCATGGACTACAGCCCTGAATTTTCACCTACCTTGGGAGCCTGATGTAGGAGCATCCGACTCAGGAAGGTCATGGCTAGGAGTTTGTCTCTTCTAACAATTTGAGTTTCGTTAGTTTTCATTTCCATTTGCATTTCTAGGAATGGTTGTCTCAGCCACTGTTAGTGTTTGCTTACGTGTTTTTTTTTTTTTTAGTTTTATTTAAAATTTTCTTTTAGTTTACAAATCAAGAAAAGACAGTTATTCATAAACAACTTAATGTAAGTACTAACAGTTTGATAATTGTCCAGTGTCCTCTACAAAGCAAAGAAAGAAAACAATTGTTGTAATCTTTTGACCATCATAGAATTGAATGAAGAAAATGCATAGAAGCTGAGGAACAAAAACATATGAATCCATTCATATTACAGTTTTAGCATTTTTTCAACGAAATACAATCATTTCATTTTCTTTTCTATAAGCATAATGATGACAAATAGTGAACAATAAGCACCAAAGCGAGGATAGCACCCAAACAAGTTAGTAGCATAACAGAGCAAGCATATGGGAGAGACAAGAGAACCACTGTCAGAGGAATACCCAAGAAAACAAAGCTACATGTACAGAACCAAATGCATAATCATTTTCCTTTGCAAATTATTTATCAACTGAATTACTGTATATATATATATATAATATATATATATATAATATAATATAATATATATATGTCAAAGACGGGCATCTACAGTTAAATATTCAAAGCCTATAAAAACAGAGTTGATAGTACCAAAACAAAACCACAACAAGGTCACCACAGGATAGCATCATTACAACCAAAATTTATAACAGTGGAGCCATAAAAATATACAGTGAAGCTATAGGCACAGTGAGGCCAACACGCTACAAGGCTGAAGCCACACCATGACAACAGACCCATAAACCCTACGCATAGCAAAACCCTCAAACAATCAAGCAGGAAACTTTCAAGCAGCGATCCTACCCAGTTCAACATAGGAGTTAAGGTGCGAGGTCCACAAACGGAGCCCGGTCGCGCACCTACAAGGCCAACAAGCAGACGATTAGAAACAAAGAAATGAAACCATAAACGTAGTGTGAAAACAGAGGAAAGGATCAACAGGCCCTACCTGAGAAATATGAACTCATGCGAATTAGAGGACAGAAACCACGAACAGAGGTTACGGTCGCTGAGCGCTCACTTCCCACAAGGAGCAAGACATGTCAGTGCCGAAAGAAAATGAAGTGAAAAAGACCAGCATGGAGAGTAACATTACTTCTGATTAATCACCAAATGAGAGCCGAGAGTCGAGCCACTCCACAACCGCAAACTGTGGCAAGAACCAAGAAAATGATCAAACCGAGGAACAAGTGCATTGAAACCAACAACATATAATAAAATTTTGCAACTCAAAACGTAACCAGAGTCGAGCCAAATAGAAACCATAGATCGAGAACGAGGGTTCTAGACCTAGAGCCAAGAAAACGAGCATAGAACAGGGAAAATTGACCGCATACGCAAGAGGAGACCCTCAGAGACATGCATGTCCAGGCACGGTGAAACTAAACCATTGTAAAACAACCAGATGCAGAACCCTTGCTACGTAGCACCGCAGAGGAAAACAAACCAGAGACCTCACCTTACCAACAGCAAAGTGAAACAAGAGTGAAATGAATCGACTGAGGGTTTCACGGGTTTGGTAGGAGGCGGAAGGAGCGAGCCCCAAGGTCAGGATACCTATCCTCCAAGCATTAACACCAAGGTACAATGCCATAAAGTTAACCAGCTACGCAATCAGCAACAAAACAAACAAGTGTTAAATATCTATATGGAAGTGTAACGGGTTGGTCCCATTACTCCCTCAGAATAATCATACACAATCACAATACAATTCCCTCATATAAATGGACGATTGCCTTCTAGGGGAAAAAACCCTAAATTAACATAACTTCTACATCAAATCATTTTCCTAATGAATGACTCAGATTCACTACGAAATTACAATATTTTACAAGACAAAATTTTATCTATTTTTAGCTTTCGGGGCATTGCCCATGAACCCCAATCAGGGGAAATCATTAAAAGTAGTCATCACCCGTAGCGACTATCATACAAGTGGCATTTTCACCCTATTTAAGAACTAGTATCCAACACGGCTGAGATCTCTAAATCAAGAAGCTAATCAAGCTCCACACCCAAAATCATCAAAATGAATTATTAAAATATCTTTAAAAAAATTAATATGTGTAATAATACCTTACACTTGTTTTTATTAATAAATAGTC
>APFE031495211.1:21332-46317 GCA_000404065.3 Pinus taeda
CATGATGGATCATATGTGCATATGTACGATTAGCATCAAAATTATATATATGTGTTATCACATACATAAAAGGTATACATTTGTTATTAACCTTAATAATTTAATGTTATGCAATTTTTATAACAGTTATGTATATCAATTATAAACATTTATTATTAACATTGATAATATATGTAGATAATTTAGTTTCATTATTTATATATTAAAAGGTAAGGAATCAGTTGGAAAGTTATATAACGATACTCGGTTGTGAAGGGCTAGTTAAGGTCAAGTTGGAAATTGCAGAGAAATTACAACGAAATATACTTACAATTATAGTGTATTATAGTATTTTTAAATTATATTCCATGCACTTTCCGTAATCATTATTTTTCTCCCATGGGGCTAAGGTTCACAGCTAAACAATGCAACTCCAATGGTCTCTCAACCCAAAAGTTATAATAGACTCATACGGTTAAATGACACTTCTATATCTATCTGTATAACACAAAACATTGATATCTATGAAAAGTTAGCAATGCACCAAACACCGCCTCAAACAAAATACAGAGATAAGGCATGTCTCATGTCTGTATGTTGACTCATACAATGAAATGACACTTCTATATCAATTCAGAGTTAAGGCATGCCCCATTTCTGTATGTTGACTAATATAGTTAAATGAGACTTCTATATCTACCCATAAATAAAAAAAATAAAAAATGATATGGATAAAAACTTGGGATGCATTATACACTAGCTTGAAAAAATACAGAGATAAAAGCATGGCATATATCTATGTCACATATCTATCTGTTTCAAATGTTGAAGGCCATCCATGTGAACTTGGAGAAATGGTACTTATTTTATATATTTATATATAGAGAGAGAGAGAGATATACATGTTGTTTAGACATATACATGTTGTTGAAGGGTATCTATATTGTTGATGTGAATTTGGACCATGTTTTAAAATTGATTTTATTTGGCTAAGAGCTCATCTTCTTGGAATGCAAGGAAATATGTTAATGGTCCCAGACCCAAAAGTATATAGTAGAAGTGAAATCTTGCACCCTCATATACCATTAAGAATGATTTCAGATGACATAGTTTTACTTGAATAATACTAATGAATCAGAAGGCACTTACTAATAGCAACCAATGAAAATTATCCCACTATTAATTTAAAAAAAAATAAAAATAAAAATGAAATATATATCATTAACATTAGTTTGCTTTAAAAAAATACAATTCTATTAAATATTATTCCTATTTAATAGCATGCCTAGTTATAGATATATAAACAACAACCGTGCCTAGTTATATATATATATAAACAACAACCGAGCAGGTGCAAATAGAGTCGGAGGAGGTGGCAATATTTTAGCCAGAGAAGTGTGTTTTGAATTGTAATTTGTCATTATTATATAGTTGCATTTCATGTTTCGAAATGTTAATGGGTACTTGTGGTCACGGTCAATGTTACGGTCAATGTTATTATTGTCTATTAGAAAATCCAAGAAAAAAAAAAAGGAAAAAAAAAAAAAAAATTAATTTTGGATAAAAATGTCACTGTTATTGTTCATTTGAAAAGCCAGGAAGAAAGAGGTCATTTTGGATAGCAATGCCAAATCTGGTTTCTAGATTTAAGAAGGAAACCTACACCTTAACGCCTTAGTATTAGTGATCTAGTGGGAAGTTAGGGAATGTCCTGTTGTTTCTTTACTATTCATTTCTCAAACATTTTCCACAATTCATTACATACCCAACGTACTCGTTACATACCATAAGGTTACACGTGACATACCATAAGGGAATCATGTCTGGGTGGAAACTTAGACGTTCAGGAATATCTGCTCTTTCCCTACTTAGAAAAATCCCCACTTAAAAAATAGAAACCATACCATTACCTTATTTTCCATTGTGCTATAAATAGAGCCTCGTCTTGACTCTTCATTCAAGCTTAGCATCTGAGATTGAAAAGATCAAATTACACAATTAAAGAGGAAAATGGTCGAAAAACAGAGAATGGAAGGGTGATCGCGGTTTTTATTCTGGTTGTTTTTTTCATCAATGTTAATATTGCGGAGGCATCTCATGATGATGTTGCTACAACACAACCAACAACTTCTGGTATGCGTGGTTTATGTTTTTATTTATTCCATTTCTCGTTCTCACCACATATGTTATAAATATTGTTTTGATGGACTGAGTGGCAGACGAACATCACCACATATGTTATAAATATTGTTTTGATGGACTGAGTGGCAGACGAACGATGCAGTAATTCCACACGATCATTGTCATACTGTAACACCTCCATGTGGCCAGTGGAACTTCCCGCAACCAGGTCAATGCCAAAAAAATGGTGCTTTGTGTTGTGTTCCTTACGGCATGCATGCACGTCCTCTAAATTAATAATAATTTTGTTTTGTTATAATATTTAACAAATAAATCTCATTAGAGCATAATTACGATAAAGAAAGAATAATGATGTGGCATTACGGTGTAATTTTACTTCCAGATGGTTTTGTTATAATATGCAATAAATAAATTTGATTTCACAATGGTTGTTGGATGAAAAAATGAATTTTCAAAATTAGTTCACGCCTCACAATTAGTTCCTGCTATGAACACCTTCACTTGTAAAATTTGAATAAATATATATATAGAAGAAAGATGATCTTGGCACAGATCAACTTGACAAAAAAATAAATCACCCAAATCTCACACAATTCAACTTATTTATACTGAATAAATCAATGTCAATAAATTATGGTTTTGGTGATCATTCTCATTTTCATTACTCTTGTAAATTAATGCAAATGTTGTTCACCGAATTTGGGCCTCTCCGCAAATTCTTGTTATGAGGCGAGTAATGGTCTGATCCAATAGAGTATCACTTGATGCCCAGTGCGAAAGGATTTTGAGTATTATATAGAATCATTGAAAGGGCGGTCCAAATATATTTTGTTGATTGACATGTGGAATATTTTTCTTCTATGACCATGACTCTAAATTATAAAAACTATTTTTTAGAAATTATACGAATAACCATTAGTAGGACCATGAAGATTATGGGCAATATTATAAGAAGCATCGAGAATGTTCATATTAAATATGGCAAGAAGTACAGAGAATATAAGGCTCCACTCAACAAGCATTCGTCTCTAGAAGCACACCATAGAAGCATACCATAGAATGATATATGAAAATAAAAGCTATAATCTTTAAATAATCAAAACAGAGAAAGTGCCAACAACAAAAGCATTTCCGTTTATCTCGTAAATATCTAATTAAAAACTTCAAAAAAGTACATGTAACAACAGTAATGTTATCTCTTAGCTACCATATTCCTGGGGGTGTAGGGTACAAACAATGATATCTCCATACCATGGATCAATAGTGCTAATAAGGAACAAAGATTCATCGGTAATGGATTCTTCTGCCACATGTTTAGTATCAGCACGAGGGAACTCACACATTAATTCCACAAAAACCAAAGACTTATTTGACTTGGCCTTTTCAAATTCCAGGTCAAATTCCTGTAGGATGACAATCCATTTGGAATACTTGCCCCCAGTAATTGTCTAGTCAAAATATATTGCATAGGGTTACAGTCAGAAATAACGATGGTTTTGCGTAACAAAATGTAGTGACGAAATCGCTGAACAACTTGGACTGCAGCTAAGGCCAGTTTCTCCACATGTGGATATTTTAACTCAGTGGGAGTTAGAGTCTGACTAAGATAATATATCAGATGTTCACTTTCGAATTCATCCTGTTGAACTAAAACCATCCGAATGGTGGAATGGGAGGTGGCGAGGTATAAGAAGTAATCCTGGTTGTAGTTGGGAGGATGCAGTAATGGCACATGGGTCAACGCATGTTTAAGTGCATCGAAAGATTTGTCAACTATCTCGTCACAAAAGAATGGAATGTTTTGTTTCAACAACTGGGTGAAACCTTTTGTAATCTTGGCGTAGTTAGGAATGAAACGACGTAAAAAAATTGTTTTCCCTTGCAAACTCTGGAGTAGGCAAAGTGTCGAAGGAGGTGGTAACTTGACGATGGCTTCGACCTTCGAAGGATCGATGCGAATACCGGCTTTGGAAACAACAAATCCCAATAATCGACCTGTTTCGATACAGAAAAAACACTTGTGCAGATTCAGCCTAATCCGATAATGTTGACATCTCATAAAAATGGCTCGTAAGTCAGTGAGATGGTCGGCTCTTTGTAATGAATGAGCTGGTAAATCATCGAGATAGGGCTGCACAATGTGCTTGATGTCATGAAATGCATAAGACATTGCCCTTTGAAAAGTTTCCCTGACGTTCTTTAGTCCACAAGGTAACTTGCAATATGAAAATGTCCCCCATGGACAGATGAATGTCGTTTTTGGTTGATTTGCAGGTAGAATGTTAATTTGATTGTAACCAGAAAATCCATTCATAAAGGAGAAAATTTCACTGCCGGCACAATCATCGATAATTTGATCAATATAGGGCGTGGGATAATTGTACTTGGGACAAGCACGATTAATATCCCTATAGTCGATGCATATTCTTATCGTCCATTGTTTTTTAGTAACTGGAACAATATTCGATACCCAATCCGTTAAAGGAATTGCATATATGAAACCTGCTTTAAGTAAATTTTCAACTTCTGTTTTGATGGCAGCAACTTTTCGTGGGTGTATTTGACACAACCGTTGCCGGACGGGTTTATTATCCGGGTAGGTTTTGATCTCATGAAGAACGATTGAAGGATCAATTCTTGGCATTTCCTCATAGGACCAGGCAAACACATCACGAAATTCTTGAAATAGGGCTTTATATGTGTTGACTTCAGTGGTCGTACAAGAAGCACCTATGTGAATGTTTTCAACAATCCCAGGTTTGACTGAAATGTCGATAGGAACCGTTCGAGAAATATTGACTAAATTTTGTTCAGAATCAGGATGTTTTAATGGATTATGCGGTTCTTTGACATATTCAGCGGTAAAAATCGTTGAAAAATCATTTTCAAAATGATCAATCTCAGGTAAAAACGAAGACCGATGATGAAGATCTTTCCATGGTAATTCATCAACCAACAACAGTTCCAAAATTTGTTCATCAGTGTGAACGGTTTCTTAAAAGGTTGTTGACTTTGAGGTTGATACTGAAATTTATTTCCCATTGATCTCATTCAGTAGATCAAGGTTGGTTGAATTTGAGTCAGAAAATCACTGTACTGTCTGTTAAGCAACTTCAAAGGGACTCAAAGGCATGGCATCGCCAAGAGAGTCCACCTCGGAATTGAATGGAATGATCCAAGGATCGTCAAGAACAATGGATTCTGAAGAAATCATATGAATGGTTGTGAAAGGAGACGGTACGTTGGGAGGAGGAAATGAAAAAGTTTCGAGTAAACCCGAATCTTTAACTAATCCTACTCCAACATCCTTATAAGGGATAGCGGTTTTTCCAACATGTTGAATACTCTCAGCAGAGGATGGGTCGGACGAAAAATAAGTTAATTGATATATTGTTATGATATTTCCATTATGTGGGAACTTAATAAGCCGAAAGACCAATGAAAAAACAACATTCATGGCGTAAGACCAGCTACGACCCAAAAGAAGGTTGTAATCTAGAGGGGCATCAACCACCTCCACATCTAAATTAACGGTTTTTCCTTCAACCCCTATAGGTAAGTCCTGTAGAATTCCATAAGGATGAAACCCTCGGCCGTCAAAGGCCTTTGGAATCGTCGGGGATTGATTAAGTGTAGGAGAACCAAGGGTTTTCCAACACTGTATCGACATAATACACGTGGAAGCTCCTTCATCTATCACAGTCCTAAAACAAGGTCTGTTTTTTACTAACACTGGAATTTGGAAATCCATTTGATGAGGAAGATGAGGTGTACTATTTTATAAATCGAAGACTATGAGGTTTGAGTCCTGAAGATCAACAACTCCTATAGCCGACAGTAGCATTTTACACTGTGCTGGACAAGATTACAACACTTCCAAAGCCGACATTGCTAAAGTTGAAACAGCTAAATCTTCAACAATGTTATAGTTCCGAGCAGCTCTCGCATGTGGATTGAAAGCTCACTTTCGAAGTATACCCTTAGCGGGTGGTTTGATTACTAAGTCGAGATTTGGTTTCTCGATTTGTAGTGGATCGGAACCCGACGGAGCTGAGGTTGATGGATTGGAATTAGAAGATTCGGCTTCCTTACCACCAAGAGGACTTTTACTCCCGTAATCTTGCAATCGTGTCACAATCCTTACATGTGACATCATCATTATGGGCTCTTCCGAGGCATTAGAGGAAGAACCTATCATTTTACTGTCTTGATTTGGAAAATGATCCTTCAAAACAACAAGTTTTTTTGAACCTTTGACGATTTTCGCAACCTCGACATGATGCGAACAATCCCTTCAGGTTTATCAGATTTCTCCTTTGATTGCTGCTTATTCTTCTTCTTACCTTTCTTCTTACCGTTAGATTTTGATTTGGTCGTGGATGATTCTACAACATGAATAGCTGCAGAAATTTTAGGTGAAGATTCTCCCTTAGGGGAATCTGGTAAAGTTATAATAGGAGAAGAATTCTTGGAGGATTTCTTCTTACTTTTGGTATTAACCGTACCAATCATACCGTCAGCGACATGAGACCCTGAGGGAGATGTAGCTATTTGATTTTGTTTCGGAAGGTCAAGGATTTTTTCATGTAACGTACCTGACTGCGTATAAACTAAGTCAAGGTACTGAGCTTGGGCAATTACTTGCTCTTCTGTAAATACCCCTGCGTTAGTTACATCTTCAGTTATTTTGGGTAATAATGATTTTACAAACCATTCTGCCAAAATTTGGCCCGGGATAAAAACTTTCACTAAACGACGTTGACATCGCCACTCATGAATATGATCTGAAATATATGTGAACATCGACTGCTTTAATGAAGTTAATAATTTCGTGCCATTGTCATATCGAACTAGCAGCTGAAAATGAGTAAGGAAGGAAGTGGCTAACTGACTAAAATTGTAAAAGGAGCCTTGTGGCAACTCAATGTACCACTTGGCTGCAAGGCCAATCAAAGTGCGTTGAAAAAGATGAAGACGAATTGAATCATTTATAATGGAATTCGATGCACACCAGAGATGGTAAGTCATCACATGATTAGATGGATCTTCTCCTCGCTTCCCCTCAAACTTTGGTATATCATTGGGCAACTTATTCGACATTGGTAGCCAAAATGGAAGATAATTGATGGGATCATTGGTAAGGCGCGACCAGTCAGGCAAATCCAAAGTTGCTATAAACGGTAACTGACGGTTCGGATCCCGAAAACTTGGGGTCATAAGACCAGCCCTAGGAGGAGGATATCCAAGATAACTTGGTATCGATTTGCATTTGGGATATTATATCCTCCTGGAAAACCAAGATTAACGGGACCATACTGGGGTTGTTGAGGTTGTTGATACGCATACCGAGGGTATGGTTGATATTGATAAGCCGGGTTCTACACAGCGGGGCCGAATTGGTACTTCCCCTGGTACGGTTGATAAGTAAATTGTGGTTGACTTGTAACAACCGTACCAGGCCCAAGTTTTCCTACAGGCATGGAAACTAGAGTCTGGATTGTAGGTCCAGACTGGAGTAAAGAGGCCTGAGGAGTTGATACAGGAGCAGTACAAACTGGAGCCGCTAATACTCCAGAAATGGATGGAGTGGATTGAACAGAAGCCGCAGCAGTTGCAACAGACGTTTGGGATGGAGTTCGAGGAGAACTAGGCCCAGAAGGATGAGCTGCCCTAGGTGTAACAGTTTGAGTAGTAGGCTGAACAGGTTGCTTGGGTGAACCATAAACAAAAGACTGTCCAAATTGAGATGAAAACTACACACTGGGTTGCGGAGTCTATTGATCCCACGCCATGTTCATTCCGGGGTATGGACCCATAACAGGTTGAGTGTATTGAGGACCAAAACCAGGTTGAGTTTAAGATTGATAATTATATGGTACATTTTCGGGTCCTTGAACAAATGATTGACCTGAAGGTGGTTGAAAACCTTGAGGTTGATATTGACCCTGAGGTTGGTACTGACCTTAGGTTGGTACTGACCTTGGGGTTGGTAGTGACCTTGAGGCTGGTATTGACCATGAGGTGTATATTGATACTGGGGTTAACCTTGAGGTGCATATTGATGCTGGGGTTGACCTTGAGGAAAATACTATCCCGTAGGAGCATATTGTCCTTGACGTTGCCCCCAGGCGGTAACAGACAGCCTTGGGGTTGCCCCCCAGGCGGTATTGGAGTACCTTACGGCCGCCCCCCAGATGGTATTGAACTACGTTGAGGTTGCAGATGAGGAGTAGTACCAGACATCATAAGAATCTCTTCGACACTTAATGGTTTAGTTCCATTATGACCAGGTGATACGACATATTCGATGGGTCGAGGAGAAGCTCCTGAAAACATACCATATATAGACTGATACCTAGGAGGAACAGAAGGACTGCCATGTAAGAAGGTTTCTGGCGTCTGAGTAAACAAATATGACTGTCTCGACATATTCAAAGGAGGATAATAACCTCTGGGTGTTGGATGGAAAGGAAATCGAGGTGGTGAAGATGCGAGACCTGGATTTTCTAAGAAATTGGTCAACGAAATATACCAAGCATCACCTCTAATGGGACTATAGCAAATAGATTCACGCTCCCTAAGTTCAATAGTCGGTTGATTTTCAGGGATGCTTATACCTTCGTTCGGACTCGAACTTACAATTTATTCAATCGAAATGAGTCTAGAAGGAAGATTATCGGTAATGATTTTTTTTACTCTGGGTGAACTAGGACCACTAGAAACAGGGGAAGCAAATCCTAAAGATGGAGTAGCAGCAATTTCAGTTTCAGGTTCAAAGATTTCAGGTTCTTCGACTAATGAGCTAGTAGGAGTGATACTACTAGTAACCTCAGAAATGAAATTGGTTCAGAAATATGTTCTATTGCTTGCACTAGATGATCAGGATGTACAATCAACGAAGACTCTCCGGCCTCCGGTGACCCAACCCTACTTTCACTAGGTGTGACAAGGGCTTGCAGCCCTTCAAGTTGACTTGGTGTAAATTCGAGAGGGTGCCCCCGTAGTCGACGGGATTGTCTCGGTAATTCAGCCACGATTAATTATTTAATTACTTCACACGAAAACAAAGAAAATCTCAAGAAAAACACCTAAAGTCTCTAAAGAACCAAACAATTTGAAGCACTTGTCTAATAAATCTAGGAGATCAAACCACACACAAACAGTATCTTTCCGGATCGAAAACACTAGTTGGTGATGAGATCCAACGTCGTAGAATTCAAAATAGGAATGGAATTTGGAACAGTTACCCTGACAACCTGCTTAATGAAACAGACTGGCACAAGTTTCTCCACTATAACCGTCTCAAGTGAAGATAACCCCCCAGAGAGTCCAAGTGACTCTAGCCGACGTCTGCTCCAGGAACAGTGGGATCTTCCCTCCGCCATCACCTAAGAAAGAATCCTAAAGTTTATGGTCACTAAGGTCACCAATGGAAACAAATATACATGGGGGAACAGTCTACGATCCAATACGCACACAAGGGCAGAGTAACAAGATCAATCCCCTTGAAGGCTCCTTGAGATAATCCAAGGTTTACCAACAAGTGACCCCCAGCTCCTCGACAATGGTTAATCCAAAGTTTATTGTTTTTAATACATGAATATCTTCTATCATTCCCAATGAGGAAGGATTGATTCCCACACTGGTTCGGATATGATCTCAGCTTCTCCTTTAAGAGGAGCTTTCCCAGAGCATAGATGTAACAATTGGAATTTCTCGCTAGCACAAGATCGACTACTTGTTTGTTTAAAATGTCTTGGAGAGTTAATTACTCCCTACTCCAAGATACTAGCCTAAGCTATGTGTTAGGATATTCCGACACATAGGAATAGTTAAGTATAACTTGGTCTAGTATAGAGTTAGGTAAAGTGTGTTTCCTTACTATGTACATTTGTAACTTACAATCCGACAGTCACAATATGTAGCGATCCGACGGTTCATTCTCTCCTCAGTATTACCGACACTTGATCCGTGGCTTAACACCCGGTTGGTCCATGAATTCTATTTAAAGCGCATGGAGGGTCATTTGTAGGTTAACCATTCACGAGAGAAGCTTATGTAAATTTTCATTCTTTTATTACTAAATTGCCTGATGTGGCTGCATTGGCTCAGGTCGTGCACTGTTTCCCTCTTTGAGGGTTTTAACCATGTCAAAATACTGGTGTATTTATTTGTGATCTGTTTGGGAGCGGTGTCCTTTGGTGTTCTGTCTGAGTAATTTACCCTGTATATTCCCACATGGGATCAGAGCTATTTGAGGGTCGCATCCATTGGTGATCCAAATTTGAAGCCGGTACAACCGCATCCGACTGCCATATCCTAGATTTGTTGTTTCTGACTACTTTCGGGCCGAGAGGACTGCTTTGTTATTTTAGGAGCATCTGTTCCAGTGAGAAACCCCTTTCATTTCACGTGAAAAGGTTTCTGGTAGCCCTAGCTGCATCATTTTTAAGATCTAGGGGTATACAATGTTTATTTGTAGTTTATAGTTATTTTCTCTCTATTTATTTCCGTTTCAGTTTATTTAGCTCTTTTTATTACCGGTTCTATACCTTTCATTTCTGCGTATGCTCTTTTCCCTGCAACTCTGTGCGATCTGGGAAAATCAGAAACAAAAAGGAAGGATTTTTCTCATGCGTATGCTCTTTTCCGCTGCACCTTAGTGTGATCTCGGAAAATTAGAAACATTGAGGAAAATATTTAGTTTCCGGGTAAAGCTAAATTTAAGCCGTAAGGCTTGTTTTTTTTGTATGTCCATGTTGCGTTTTGTGTTTTTGTTTTGTAGGGAGAAAAAAAGATTTCTCAAACAAGCACGCAATCCAAAGCATCAGTGACCAAAATAAAACAAAGCCCCCCCCCCCTCTCTCTCAAACTTTTTGTTTAGCTCACTTGGTTCAAAGCTAATTTATGAGAGTAGAGGTCTTGTGTTCAAATCTCCTTTTTGTTGAAAAATGAACGTTTTTTTTCATTTCCACACATTCCCACACTTCGTCGGCGCCTTCATCAACGTTTTTTCAAAAAGCCATAACTTCTTCATCCGAAAGCCGTTTTCAGAGCCGTTTTTTTTAACCAGCCTAATTTTTCGAGATCTTTCCATTGGAACACTTAGTTTCAACATATATAGCTTCATTTTCTATTAAAATGGAAAGTCCATGCCAAGTTATTCTTGACAACACCAACTACTTCTAATGGTGGTCCTACATTGTGGATTTACTTAGAAGTAAAGTTCTTTAAGAATAGCCTCAGGCCAAGAACCAAACCGAAGATGAAGATAAAGCAGCTAAATGGAAATAGCAATATCAGCATGTTGGTGATAGGGATGTCTATTTCTCAGATTCTTAGTTTCATATTTCAGAAATTGATACTCCTAATAAAGCAATGGAGCAGCTTCTAAAGTTTTTTGGAATAAAAAAATGAACTAGAGCCATCACTTGAAATGAGTTGCTTACTTGGACCCAATAATTTTTCTTGCATTGAAGTTTTTGTCCAAGTGAGACCCTTAGACTTCTCTGGAAGGTGTTTAAGGTTAAGAAGAAGATAGTGCCCTTATCTATTGCATTCTTGCCTAGTTGGGACGCTACTTGTGTTGTTTCCACCTTCTATTCTACAAGAGAAGCCTTCATTTCTCAAGGACATGACTACAAGGCCCCCTTTCTTTGATGCTTTTTGTGATTCTTTAATAAGAGAACAAGAAAAACTCTTACACCTTGGTCTTCTTAATCTTCGAAACTCTTCTAAGAAAGCGTTAACAGCCCAACAACAACCAAATTCAAAGAATCCTAAGAAGTGGTATCCTAAAAAGAATGGTCCTAAACCAAACAAGGGTCCTAAGCAATTTCAACCTCAAAATGAAAAATCATTTCACGAGAATGATAAGGAAAATAAAAACAAAGGGAAGAAGACTGATAGACATTGCCACTTTTGTAATCGAGATGGCCACTTAGAATCTAAATGCTTTAAGAAGATGGAAGTCTTGGAAGCACAAATGAAGAAGCATAACATCCATTTGGAGCACTCTTCAAATTCATTTTCCGGAATGGAACTTTCTGCATGTTGTAGACCTATAACTAGGGTCTCCCACACCTCTAATTATCCTACATTAATAAATCAATCTGGGAACGTTTTGTTATTGCAAAGAGTAACTCAATCTGTGGCTATTCGTCCGAGTAATGCTTAGTAGTATAGCGTTTGGAAAATGAAAAAGTAAACAGATGCTAAACTGTAACTAAATTATCCCAAAAGATAGAAACACACAAAACAGTTGATCAATCAAGGGTACGGAAGCGATAACCCATCCCTCTAGAAACCGATAGAAAGGAAATTAGAGCATGGACCATAGGTCTGGGAGCTAGGCAGCGTCTGTTGAGGCTCACTACAGCCTTATACCTTCTCTCACACCAAAACAACAAAGGCATGTAAATAAAATGGCAGAAGGTAAAATGGAATAGCAAAAAGGAAATGGAACAACAGTAAATGGAACAACAGTAAATGGAACAGCAATCAAAAGAACTAAATCTCACAAGTCAAAACCAATGATTCACAATCTGATATAACATTCTTTTCTCCTCAAGAAAACTGGATGGAATATACTTCATGGAACAACACCCATTGATGAATGATGGAACATCAATAATCAACCATATATACACGCCTCACATTAATATAGTAATCTGAGAATGAAGGATAATATAACTATGTTTCTAAAAAGAGTAACATTACTTTCAAGTCCCAATAATTGTTATTTCACATGGATCCAATGACAGTAACATTCATACCGATGCTCTGTAACAGAAATAGTTGATTAAAGACTCAATTCAACTCTGAATAGATCCAATTATATAGTGCAGAGTCATTACACAGAAAAATCATTAATGTATTGATCATAACAGAGCATAGCATAGCATATGAAAGATGTATCAGATTACTGAGTAATAAAGATAAGCAAACCACGCATAAATCACAGTATAATGATACAAAAGCAAGTGTCCTTCGGAGCCGGGTCCTTAGCTGCCAATGGTACACCGCCTTAGGTTACTCCAGACGCAGAGATGAAATAAACGCCAAGTGTTTTATATTAATGCATCAACAAATGTATAATAAACCAGGTCTCAGTGAGACTCGATGATCAAAGTTTTGTCTGAAAACGAAATTACAAAAGCAGTCCCCTTGCTCAACGACGTTGTTCCTTTATATAAGAGTAACGGCGGAGATATCTAGATAACAAAGATAAGTAAAACAGCGATCCCTCAGGATCGAAGATCCCGAGGGATTCACCAATCGGTTAATCCTTTACTTTTCTTTCTCGCGTTCGCCGAATCGGTATCCCTCCTTCCTTTCCTGGGTTATTCAGCTCTGATTTACTCGATTTTGTAAGCATCTGGTTCCCTTCTAGAAGGACAACAGTTATTCTTCCTCTGTTTTTCGCTTTTGGACAGCAACTCGCTTTCACTTCTCCCTGTATAGAAAAACAACAATTATTAGTGATTGAGCTTTCCATGTGAATTCTTGCACATTTTATTAAAATCCTTTATCTCGTTTGAATTCACAATGCAGAAAAGGTTACAAATATTAATGAAAAGCCAATAAATTGTTTGTCAAAAGCATACCTTTCAGGTGCTCCACACACCCCCCTTCTTACCCTATTTCATGCCCTCATGAAAACATTATAGTTGACATGCAAGGCGGTGAGAGAATAGGCTAGAGAGGGGATCTCGTAAGGAGGCCGACAACCGTGATGAGCAACTAGATTATCAAAGAACTGATTTATTTGATCTGCAGGCATTTCATACAAGGCCTGATATCCGGGTGCAGGGTGCCAAATAATTGGACTACGAAATCAATACCCCAACCAGGATGGCCCTGCTTGGAGAATACGTTCCCCATAAAGGTTCAATCAGCTGGAAGCCAGCTCAAAATTCTCGTATTTGAATGGTTCCCTGAGCTGGACGTTTGGGCTAAAGGTCCAGTATCGGAATTTTGCAGCATCGATGGCAAGGTCTTTAATAGCCATAAAATATTCCAGACTATGCCGGATCAAGTCTTCATGCATGGGTCCTAATATCTTGATGACACCCGGGATCCTCCTAAGGCTCCTATGAGCTCTCCATAGCGTCACTGGGTCTCTAGGTTCGGCTCACACCCATAAGTCTAGGCTATTCTCCTGTCTCTGAAAGGTGTTATAAGCTCTGAGCCATTTCAGCTGATTAACCCCAAATGAGATGAAGGCTTGGAATTATATATCGCCAACAAAAGGGCCATAATTTAAATCAGTTTCCTGGTCTAGCACGAGGTTGTGCAAGTAAAATTCGCACAGTAATCTTTGAACCTTAATTCCATAATTCTTGCAACAATCTATAAAATCATTAACAGTATTGATGTGGATAGGTGCACCTGCCCTAACGGATTTTATTTTCAATCGCAAATATCATTCAAGAAAAAATAAAGCATAATTTTTAGCAGGGGCCCTACAGGTCAAAACGTCATTATAAAAGCAACACACAGTGTCCATCTGCTTAATAACACTATCTAATCGACGAGTTACCTTAGCAACCTTTTCTTGCTCCTTTTTCCATCCTTCGAAGGCCTGGCTCTTGGACTGACTAATATCCCAAAGTTGCTGTTGTAGCTCTTCGTATTTCTCCCGGGGGACTGTTTATTCTCTCAGCTGTTCAGCTTCTTACTGAGCTTGCTTCATCATTTTGTGCAAAGTGCTTGTTTTTCGATTCTTTTTCCATAAAGCCGTAGAGGCTGGGAATTTGACCTGGACTTTTTTATTATGCTGCTTAAAGTTTAGAACCCGAATTACCCCTGAGGGTGGTGCTTCTATTTAGGTCTCCTTGCTCTCTTTTTCTTTCTTAACACGAATAAAGGGTTGTTGTGGTCCCCCTGTCATCGGAGCCTCTTGTTGCTCCTCTTCCTCAATTGGAATGTCCATCCATTCTTCAGTGTCAGATGGAACAACAATATATCCCTCAACGATATTTGGAACAGTAGTATGTTCTTCAATGTCATTTGGAACAGCAATCTGTTCTTCAATGTCATTTGGAACAACAGTATATTCTTCGGCAGTAGGTCTCCTAATGGGGTTTCGACCAACAAAACAACTATATGTCTGTCGTCTTCTTGTCCTACGGGATTTTACTGCGGTGGCCCTCTTCCTTTTCCTTGCGGTCCTTTGTATCCTCAAGTTGGCTTTCAGAATTCGAATTCTCTGTCAGAGCTTGGCTATAGTGCCCAGCAACCTCTACAGTTTCTTCCTTAATTTCTTAATTTCTATTGCCTCGGTAGAGGGTTTATGACTGGCCCTTAAATTTGATCCTTCTCCGTCTGGAATTTCTTCTGGTGTCTTGGGGACATATTGTTCCTGATTCGTGTCTCCCATTTCATCATCATAAACGGGCAGGTTTTCTTCTCCTGCCTTTTCTGCATGCGCTTTCTCAGGTATATCTTCCTCCGCGGGTCTGTCAGGGATGCCTATTGTGCTGGAGGGCTGGCCATATTCCCCCATATTGGCTAGGACTGCTGCCAATTCCTCCTCACCCACAGGGTCCTGCAGCGGGCTACCCCCTGGCTGTACTACTTCCTCCTCTTGATTGAACTGCTCGGTGGCTATTTCTGTCCCAGAGTGCTCATCTCCTTCCTCAATTCCTCCTCCAGGCTGCTCAGCCTCGGCCCTTGATTGCTCAGCATCTTCTTTGGAGGGTCCTCCTTCTGGTTCTGGAGGTTCGTCAACTATCTCGATTGGCTGGGTAGTGGTTCCCTGGATCTTTTCCAGCCTTCCTCGTATCCAGGCTAGCCGGGCTGATTTCCTTGGTCTCTTAGGTTGTTAGGGTGTGCCAGCCACGTGTTTCTCTGCTACCAATTTTCTGGGTTCCTCTGGTCTTTCTGGTGTATTAGAGGATTTTTTTTTCGTTTTGGAGCAGCATGTATTTCTACTGCCAATTGCCTGCGTTTCTCTGATCGTTCCGGCGTGCTGGAGGAATGTTTAGGTTTTGGGGGTGGTGCAGCCAATCCCCCCTCGACTATTGCGATAAGTTCCTCCCAGGTGCTTTGTTGTTAGGTGAGATTGTGGCTCACTATCAATCAAATCAGTCGATGGTGGCTAACGACTGCTTCTATGTGCTGTGCCTCTTTCAGGCTTCGGGCCGCATCATGTAATAATGAATTTAAAAGTGCAGGGAGATTTACAGAACATTTTCCTTTCAAAACACCTAAAAGTTTTAGGTGACGAGGTCTTACGACGTCTTCCCTCCCTTCGCAAGTGATGTAGCTCTACACTATCTTTGCTAACTCGTTCCAGGGTTCCCCTAGCGTTGTCGGCAGAACTCCCTTCCCTTTGACAGTCAAGCTTTGGCCTTCATCATGGAAAATCTCCATGACCTTTTGTAATCTTTCTTTCTTCAGTGTCCATACGGGTCCGGCAGCTGGCAGTCCCGAGACTTCTGCGATGATATCATCCGTGACCGCTATCCATTTTTCTCTTACTATGGAGTAGTTCTCCTGCAAATTTTGCAGGAATTCCAACGCCACTTCTTCATTTGATTCTTGTAGGCGACTGAAATAATTCAGCCACCCTGCGTTTTCCAGGATCTCACGGGAAGCAGCGGATACTGTCAACTCCTGAGGTTCGCTTCGGACCATCTTTCCCCCCATGATTCCACTCAGAATTCTTAATGGAACAACAACTGCCTCTGCTGTTTGAGACGCAGAGAGGGTGATCGTCGCCAAATTTTGGAAAAGAACACAAAGCATGCAACAAAAAAGGATCGTGGACGACAATTTCCGTAAAATAGAATTATCATACCGTTAAACCATGCCATACCTTCGTACATTATCATGCCCGAATGGTGTGCAGACATGTAATCCATGGAGTAATGAGGTTACCTCCCCCCGCGATCTGATAGGTTGTCCCCAGCCGTCAAATAGAGGAACAGTAGCCATTCAGAAGTCAAGTCATAAAGAAACAGCATATGAAATTATGCCATGTTTTAGAAAAACAACGAAATACTGAAATCGAGGCAAAAAGGTAGATCACGTTTTACATAAGAGCCTGCGTGACATAATGAGAGGCCGGGGGATGGGACATCTGTCAAGCGTACGAAATATCTAGTGGTCATTGTCAGTTCTGTTGCCATGACTGGTGGTAATGAGTATTCATGCGATATATACGCCGGGGCATGAAATATGATCTATTCAAAGGATATAAGAGACTAAAAAGTATTGATATTATACCTGTTGGTGTAACCATTACGACTTCGATGCCATTAACAGAGCTCTGCCACCAACATGTGTTCATAACCTTGGCAGAGTTGTTTAGTTCACCCTCCGGAACCATGATCCTTTATGTGTATTCTGAAGAGTGCTTTGTCAAAATGTAGGCCATTATGCTGGCTTGGTAACCAGATAGCCATAATGCCATTCACAAGGTAGGCACGAAACGTGGGTAGGTCGGCTCGTGATGAGACCCCCTGTTCCAAGGTTTGTTTATTTAGTATACGTTTGGACCATATCCCTGGTGTGGTGGTCGTAATGGGAATGCCACTTCGCTTCCATCCGTATGATCATGGTAGGCTGGCTCTCGATGAGACCCCCTATCCTGCATTTGACAATTTCATATTTTCTTTTTCTTTTTGCAGAGCACCTTTTTTATTTATTTACACATAAGGGTGGTTCCGCACTCCTTAAGAGCGGGGAATGGTGGAAGAAGTCTTATCATCCCAATAGACAGATATAAATCCTCTGCTCTTAGTCCTAAGTAATAATCAAAAGAGATTTTTAGGGAAATTGTCATGATAAATATCACCAACCCGAGCACCGGTAATAAGACAATGACAACGAAGATGAAAAGTTAGTGTCCCTCGTCTTGTCCTCTTATCAATAATAGGCTTTATAGAGATGGTGATTTATGATCT
This sequence comes from Pinus taeda, assembly GCA_000404065.3. Classification (NCBI taxonomy): domain Eukaryota; kingdom Viridiplantae; phylum Streptophyta; class Pinopsida; order Pinales; family Pinaceae; genus Pinus; species Pinus taeda. The sequence continues at coordinate 39,365 of APFE031495211.1, forward strand.
GCTGAGTTCGATATAACATGATTTATGTTCATTGCATAAGTCCATAGTTGTATCTTAAAGACTGGGGAGAACATGGGCGCAAAGCATCCTCAATAAGAGCAAAAACATGTCGATGGTGTTCCTCAGAGAAGAATCCATACAGACAAATTTGTGGGATGTCGTTTCTTTGAAAGGAACAACAAAAAATCGTGAATGTTGTTCCTTTTGAAAAAGGAACAACAGAAACACTCTAGCGTTGTTCCTTTTTTGGAAAGGAATAGCAGACACACACAAGTGTTGTTCCTTTTGAAAAAGGAACAGCAAAATCACACAAGTGTTGTTCCTTTTGAAAAGGAACAGCAAAATCACACAAGTGTTGTTCCTTTTGAAAAGGGACAGCAAAATCACACAAGTACTGTTCCTTTTGAAAAGGAACAGCAAAATCACACAAGTGTTGTTCCTTTTGAAAAGGAACAACAAAATCACACAACTGTTGTTCCTTTTGAAAAGGAACAGCAAAATCACACAAGTGCTATTACTTTTGAAAAGGAATAGCAAAATCACACAAGTGTTGTTCCTTTTGAAAAGGAACAGCAAAAACTCACAAGTGTTATTGCTTTTGAAAAAGGAACAGCAAAATCACACAAGCGTTGTTCCTTTTGAAAAGGAACAGGAAAAACACACCAGTGCGGTTCCTTTTGAAAAGGATCAGAAAAAACACACAAGTGCTATTCCTTTTGAAAAGGAACAGCAAAAACTCACAAGTGTTGTTCCTTTTGAAAAGGAACAACAAAACTCACACGTGTTGTTCCTTTTGAAAAGGAATAGCAAAAACACTTAGAATGCAAAAAGAAAAATCAAGAAAACATATATACAAGATGTTATGTACAAGTTGTGGAAAAATGAATTCCTTACTAAATTATAGGTGAGGAAGATTTCGCTTCCTCTCCTAAAATTTCCATATCAGTGTCTTGACGCAGCTGCTGACAGAAGGATTCCCGAGTGAGTGGCTTTCGATAGAGATGAACTCGGTGGCCATTTACCTTGAATGCATATCCAGAACCGTCAATTGTGATCAGAGTAAGGGTGCCATTGTCATGTACTTTCTGGATTTCATATGGTCCTAACCATCGAGTTTGAAGTTTCCCCGGGAAGTCCTGAAACCGAGAGTCATATAATAGAGCCCAGTCTTCTTCGTGAAAGACTTTGTTCTTGATAAGTGCATCATGTCATTTAGCTCGTTGTTGTTGAATTAGTGCTGTATTTTGTAATGCAGAGAGCCTGATTTCGTCCAATTCATTAATCTGCTGTAATCGATTGATTTGTGCCTCACTCAGATCTAGGCCGACTTCCTGTGCAGTTCGTAGCGTTTGGATTTCGAATTGTATGGGGAAGATAGGTTGTTTTCTAAACACTAATTGATAGGGTGAATAGCCTGTGGTACTTCTCCATGTGGTTCTATAAGCCCACAGTGCCTCAGGAAATCGGGCGGCCCAATCACGCCTATGTGATGCAATGGTTTTTGTTAAAATTGATTCTATTACCTTATTGCTACTTTCTACTTGCCCATTTGCCTGCGGGTGATATGGGGTAGTAATTTTATGTTGGACATGATAATTTTTAAGTGTTGCAACTAATTTATTTCCAACAAATATTGGTCCACCATCTATAATTAGTTCTCTCGGAAGTCCATAACGTACAAACAAATGGAACAAGAATTGTATTACAAAATCTTCTATAGCCTTAGGCAATGATTCGACGTCGACCCATTTAGTAACATAGTCAATTGCCACCAGAATGTATGTCCTCTGATTTGATGATGGATTAATGGGCCCAACGAAATCAAGATCCCATCGTTCAAATGCCTCAATGACTAATTGTGGCCTCAGAGGCATTTCGTCGACTTGGCTAGGTCGTCCTGCTCGCTGGCAGCTATCACAGGTTTGGGAAAATGTTTTCACATCTTTGAAAATTGTAGGCTAGTAGTATCCTATCTGCAATACTTTATGTGTTGTTCTCTTTTCAGCAAAGTGTCCCCCACATGGTCCGTCGTGACAGGCTTTTAAAATGTCGAAAATTTCATCTTCTCGAACATCTCCTAATTTGCATGTCTGCCCCTGTGTGGAACAAATAGCCCCCAATCCACGAAAATCGAGTGCTCTTCTGAACAATCTGCTTACGTTCCTGAGGGGTTAAGTGTTTTGGTAGCTTACCTACTACAAGGTAATTGGCGACATCAACATACCAGGGTGTTCGAACAGCAAAAACAAACAAGTGCTCATCAGGAAATTCATCTTCCACTGCTGCTGTTTCAATTGATTTTGGTATTCGTGAGAGAAAATCGGCTACAGGGTTCTCCTTGCCAGGTCGATCCTTGATTGTGATATCGAACTCCTGCAATAAGATCAACCATCTAGTTATTTTAGCGTTCGTAATAGGTTTATTTGCCAAATATTTGATAGCAGAATGATCTGTATATAACATAACGGGATAGCCTGTGATATAATGTCTAAACTTATCAACAACATGTATTATAGCCAGGAATTCTTTTTCAGTGACCGTATAATTTAATTCGGTAGAGGATAACTTTTTGCTGATATAGTAGATAGCATATGGTTTTTTATCCTCTTCCTGCCCCAGGACTGCACCGATTGTTGTATCCAAGGCATCAGATGAGATTTGGAATGGTAAATTCCAGTTTGGTCCTCGAAGGACTGGGGCTGTTGATACAAGCTTCTTTAATTCCTTAAAAGCATGGTCGCATTTTTTTGTCCACAAGAAACCAACATTACCAGTTAGAGAATATAGAGGTGCAGCAATATGTGAGTAATGTTCTATAAATCGCCTGTAATACCCAGAAAATCCAAGAAAACTGCGTACCTCTGTTTGAGTAGTGGGGGTAGGGATAAGAAAAAGAATTTGGATTTTGGCCGGGTCTACCTGGATTTCAGCTGCTGAAACATAGTGCCCTAGAATGAGCCCTTCTGTCATCATCATATAACATTTTTTGTGGCTTAGACAAAGCCTGGTAGCGATGCAACGTTGTAGGACTTTTTCTAGAGTATCTAAAGCTGGATCAAAATCGTCTCCATATGGTGTAAAGTCATCCATGTACACCTCAAGTCCATCATTTATTAAATCTGCAAAGATGCTAAGGATATCCCTTTGGAATGTAGCAGGAGCATTACATAGGCCGAAGGGTAGAACTCGATAGGCAAACGTTCCCCAAGGACAAGTAAAGGTAGTTTTATCCTGGTCTTCAGGGGCAATTTGGATTTGGTTGTATCCACTGAAGCCATCCAGGAAAGAAAATAATTTCTTTCTTGCTAAAGTGTCCAATACTTGGTCTATGAATGGGAAAGGGAAGTGATCTTTCTGTGTGGCTTTATTTAATCCCTGTAATCCACGCAAATCCTCCATTTTCCATTTTTCTTGGGTACCACCAGCAGGGGAGAGACCCATTTACTATCGGAAATAGGATAGATAAAGTTAACATCTAAAAGCTTCTGAAGTTCGGCTTTTACAACCTCTTTTAGATGGGGGTTGAGTCTTCTTTGCGGTTGGCGAACAGGTCTTGCATCTTTTTCTATATAGATGTGGTGGGTGCATAATTGAGGATCAATCCCTTTCATTTCAGGGTAATCCCACGCAAATGCTCCTTGATACTTTCGTAACAGATGGATGAGCTTTGTTTCTTGGTCTGGTGTGAGGTTGGCATTGATGTTTAGAGTCTTACCTGGTTCAATTTCCACTACTTTATTGTTGGCAACGACAGTCATAGGTATTGTTTGGTCATGTGCATCTTTCAAAGGATCTTCTTCTAGCTCACTATCAAACGTTGCTTCTATCATGAAACATTGTGTGTGAGATCTAGATTCAGTTTGACTAATGAAATTATTGATGGCATCATCCTCTATTTGGTCTTTAAAATCTAAAGCCTTCTGTACAGTCAATGGGGATCTGATACTGTTAGTAAGGTATGACACAGAATGCTGGTTAGTTTTGATCATTGGAAGGCTCGGCTGTGCTGGAGGATATAGAACTAGATTTTTAATGTTTGGTCCTTTAGTTATGGTCATTTTTCCCTGTCGACAACCAATGTAAGCATCAGCAGTAGCAAGCCAAGGTCTTCCTAGAATTAGCGGATGTGCATCCAGTCAGGTTTTTGGATTAATTATCAGGAAATCGGTTGGATATTCCCAGGAATCTACAGAAACCATGACATCAAGAGTACCTTCCGGTCGAACTACAGATCGGTCTTCCAATTCTAGCAGAGTAGAAGTAGGTTCTACTGATGTAATGCCAAGGTTTTAGCAGGTAGAGGTTGTCAAAATATTGATTGCAGCTCCTAGATCAACTAAAGAATTAGTCAGGGTCTGACCATAGATTTGAACAGTTACAATTGGATTTTCGGGATCTTCATATTTAATGGGTGTCTCTCTTCCTGATAACAGGTCAGATAAAGTACCGACTACTTGGACTCTTGGGTTAGTGGTTGTATTCCTCCTTGATTGTTTTATGCACAATCCTTTTATAGTTTTTGCGTATATAGGAATGTCTTGAATGGCTTGGAGGAATGGAATTCTTATGTACAGGTTTTGTAACTCTCCCAGAATGTCAAAGTCTGGATATTGCACCGGTCGTGGTATGACTAATCGTTCCGGGAAGGGAGGAGAGGATGTACTTGCTTGATGATGGGTCCGTTCCTTATTTATACCTCTTTGTTGTAACGGTTGTTCTATTGGTAACTGATCTTCAATGTGAACTATTTTGTCTCCCTTTTTTCTAATTATACGTCCAGATCTTAACTGAAGATCATTGCATCCCTTAGATCAGGTCCGATTTCCTGATGTTTCTATGATTTGGAGGGATTGGACCAGTCTGTTATTGGGATTGGGATTGGGTTGGGCTGGGAGTTGCGGTCTCAGATTAGGCTGGGGGTTTTGTTGTAAAGCTGGCAGAGTCGGTTGAGGGAGTGGAATAGTTCCTGTTGGCTGATATGTCGATTTTGGCCAGTTTGTCTGCCAGGGTGAACCTTGTGAAGTAGGGGGGATCCATTGTGGAGGATATGAGTTATTCTGCCAATATGGTGGGGCGTAGGGAAAATTTGGCCAACTGAATTGGCCTGTTTGATTCATCCATGGATTTGGAGAAGGATACGGCTGTGATGACCAGTTCGGAAATGGGGGTGGAGATTGATTTTGCCACATACTATATTGTTGAGCATTATACTGCGAAGGCTGGAAAGAAGAAGTTGGGTCCGAAAACATACTAGATTGCCTAGGTTGCCATTGGCGACGCTGGTTAATGAAGTATGCTGGCTCTGGTTCTTCTTCCGCTTCCTTATATACTGACTTCAATCCAGGAAGTGAGGGGCAGCTCTCAGTAAGGTGATCTTTTGTACAGATAGCACATGTTTGAACTGCATCCAGTGGACATTTCTTGTGGCTATGTTTTCTTCTACATCGGGGGCAGAAAATCGCTAGATTTTGTTCCGCCTCCATCTGCTTTTGTTTAGCCTGCACAATATCAATTTGTGTAGTTAATGTCCCCAGAATATCAGTTTTAAAATTTTCTAATAAATTTCCAAGTTCTACACGTGTTACTCCTTCTATTGATATTTTGTTATCTCTGACAAACCGATCATATTATGTTGGCTTTATCCTTGTGCTACCTCTTGAACTCCTGATGCATAAATCAATGATGTCAGCAAAATTCTCTTGATAAATATCCCCTTTTCCCATGATATTTAATGTTTCAATTGACTGTTCTTTCATGCCTCTAATCAATGCAGTTTTCAACACATTATCAGGCAGAGGTAGTGATGCATAGGGGGATCTCTGTAAATTATACTGGAAACATTCTACGTATTCTTCTAAAGTTTCAGTTGGTCTGGACGTCATTTGGAAAATTTCATCTTTTAGTTCTCTCGACCTACAGTAATCTTGATATTTCTTTAGGAAAGATTCTTTCATTTGTTCCCAGTTGTTTATGACTCCACCACCTAAACCCATAAACCATCTTAGAGCTGCCCCTTTCAAAGTGGAGGGGAACAATTTTAACTTTTGGGGGTCAGTGGTGTAATCATATCCCCTACATAGCACATTGAATTCAAATAGGAATGCATCAGGGTCCTCTGATGTAAGTCCATGAAACGTAGGGATGTGTTGAAGAGGGATCGCTTTCATGGGCGCATTTGCTGCAGAATCCACTATAGGATATTTCAATGTAGAAGTTTGAGTATTTGGCTGATTCTGCGCCATAGGATCGAATATATGCGAATAACCTTCCGGAAATTCTAGGAGGGTATTCCTAGGTTGAGAAGGAACGGCCTTGGCAGGGATTGTTTTGATAACACTTCCCTTATCTGGAATTTCTATCTGAGGGAATGGGGTGCCTCCAATTAACCCTCGAGGAAGCTAGCATGTTCGCCAAACTACCTTTTTGAAATCCATTTCCAGACTTTTGTAATTTCTATAGGAACTTCTTGTAGAAAACATAGTTTTCATAAAAGAAGTACAATGAGGTGGAAAAAATGATGGAAAAAGGTGAGAGATGGAAACATGGATGCTTGCAGGCCTAACCAATAGATTCCAAGCTTTAGATTCCCTTCCAAAATCGAATCTAGCTCAACCTAAGGTTCTACAGGATGTTTCATGTAGAAATACAGAACTTCCTGTAGAAGCTTCTGTAGCTTCCTGTAGAAAGCCCAGAACTTCCTGTAGAAACGCCTGTAGCTTCCTGTAGAAAGCCCAGAACTTCCTGTAGAAGGCCCAATCTCAACCCGAATGTGACCAAATCCTAGGAGAGGTGAGTGGCCATGGGAGGGGTGTTTGAGGGGGTGTCCTTAAGCTTGGTACAGACTCATGTCCTCGTTTTGCGCACCCCTCTTTTCTTGTAATGTATTCCCTGCAACCCGCAATTACTTTACAAAGATCAGGCCTTATTTCTTTTTCTCTTTTTTTTTTTTTTTT
>APFE031495211.1:49088-98615 GCA_000404065.3 Pinus taeda
GTGATTGGAAAGAAGGTAGGATTCTCTAACAAAGAGGCAGGGTAAGGTGTGATAAGTTTCGAACCATTGGGCATGGAGTCACATATTGAGGCTTGCGAGCGTTTTCTTGGTCACAAGGGGATACGGAGCGGGATAGCGACACAGGATACAATTATTGGTCTGCTGAAAGTACGGAATGGACATCAGGGATGAAAGGCAAAGGAGAATCATTTCATCATGTTGAAAAAGAGGAGAAATGGATGAATGGGATCCAGGAGCAGTTAAGAATTCCTAAGACATGCACTCATTTGTGAAAGAAACAGCGTAAACAATATCATTTAAGAATACATGCTCATAGCTATTTCTGAAGAAAACATTGAGAAACGCAGAAATTGAACTTAAGGTGTAATGAAACAAATCTTAAGCTATTCTTTTTTCCTGCTATTTAGAAAGTGGAACGGTGGTAAAAAAAAACATAAAATTTAACAGAGGAGAGGAACACTTATTGGATCATGTAGAAGCACAGGAATTCCGTAATCATTCCTTGGCCAAGAGAAAACATCAAGTAGTTTCACAATCCATGCTTTCAACAATCTTTGATTATGGAAATTATAACAGTTACAATGCGAGTCTCTGCTCGGAGACAATGCTGGAAAGAAGGCTGACCAACAACTACTACCAACCAACCAACCCCTCACAACATTGCTCAGGGTGGTATTTATAAGCAAAATATCGAAAAGACATCATTACAAGTGACTTAGACAGGTCTGCTAGAAAACTCTTCAAAATTCTAAGTGTTGCTAGAATTAAATGCAAGTAAATCTTTTGGTTGCGCTGGGGGCAGCTGGATCGGAACAGGTGACGAGGTGGCCCTTGGGGGCTAGATGCGGTGCTGCTGGAATGATTGTGCTTCGGGAACTGCAGTTCAGCTCTGGTGTGAATTAAATGTGCAATAATTATGATTTGAGAGCTTCAAGTGGTTTCGCCCTCTTTCTATGAATCTGCTGGAAGATATTAAATTTTCTCCTGCTTCGGACCGCTCCTCAAGATTCTCACTGATACTCTTTGCCACTACATTGATGGCTTCCGTCATCGACTGATACTCTTTGACATGCTTGAAGCTTGATCACTTGATCTGATACACTTTAAATTCCGTCATTGATCTGCTGCTGTCTTTAAACGAGATCATTTTGGCACGATCGGGCGATTTTCGGGATTTTCGGCGCGCAATGGGCTAAGAAATTAGAAGATTCCCTTAATATTCCTCGAAATGGCCTATTTCCCGTAGCGCGCTAATCGCGCATCGAAAACTACCTCTGTTTCTTGTTTTGGAGCTCCGAAGTACGATTTTTCTTCCTGCGCAAAGTTTCGGCTTTTTGGCTGCTGATGTCAGTTGTACAGCGGATGACGTCAGCTGTGGTGGGTCCCTGGTACAGAGCGACGTGGTGAGGTGCTGATGCTAGAGCTAATGCGACGAAGAAACTCTGATGTGATCGCAATATCGCATCGGCGGGGAACAGAGGGTGCTTGAGTTGGACATTCGGCGCTTGCGACCACTGACCGCCGATATCGCAATATCGCGTCGGGTGGTGACGGATGGGTGATAACCTGTATGGAGATGAAAGTGCGATGCTGCGATGCGATCTGGCTTTAGGGTTCTATGAAGTGTAATTTTTGGGAGGAAAGAGCAAGTGAGTGGGTGCAAAGGGAATTTGAGGTTTCGGAAGGGGTCCGATTACCTCAGAGGGATCTTATACTTTGGAAGGAGTCCATTATATCTAGGAGATGGTTCTGGAGGTCAAGGGTTCTTGCTAAGTTTTAGATAAAATGAGCAATTCCCAGGGGTACTTATGGTTATTTTTCAACCAGGGGGAGGGATATTACGTAGGGGGATTTTACTTGATATTAATAAGGGGATGGGAAGAATAGGGAGCTAAATAATAATGTTAGTGGTTAATATGGAGATGGTAAGAAAGCGCTAAGTTCAGGAGAGCTTAGGCTGTTACAAGGGGTAGGACCATGCTTTAGAGAAAGTATGGAACAACTTTGAGTAAAGTAGATCTTTACTCAAGCCAGTGTCATGAAGATGATGGAACTTAAGAGGTGTCAAGCAGATCTTGACCTCTTTTGGGGAAGTTAGCTAATGATTGGGGAAAACAGAGAAGGGGAGTTAGTTATACCTCTTTTGAGCTTCTTGCATACAAATTATTGTTGATTGTGTCCTGAATAATATGACACCTGAAAAACCTGGAACTGGTCAACAATTAGGATTCAACAACCTCAGAACTACCTACTCAACCTACTTACCTAGCATTTTTTCTTCTTTTTTTTGGGGGTGCACTTAGACTTGCAAACCCATCATTCATTTTTCTTTTGATGCTTTCCTATCTATACTACCCTTATTTCTTCCAGGGCCCAGATTAAGCTGTTGGGCTCCTCTGCTTCTCTACCTATCTAAAAATCTGTCAAGATTAAACTGTTTGGACAGATTTACATTCTCTATATTCTAAAACAGGAAATTGAAACCTAGGGAGACCAAGATTAAACTGTTTGGACCTCCCTTTAACCGAAAAATGGCGATACCGAGATACTTTACAAAATTTGGAAGGCAATTGAATGAACTTGAGGTAGCTTTCTTCACTTGGAGACTGTTAAGCAAATATGGAGCATTGCAGCAGGAAAATTACGACATATTTGGCCTGTAAAATGCCAGTCATGAAATGTGAATAACCTGTTGCAGCAGGAACCTAACAGTGGCTCCACTCGGGGATGGATTCTCCTTGCAAGAAGTCAAGAACAGCAGGTCAGAACGCCTTGGTCTTCAGTTTCTTGTTGCCTTCTGCAAAATTGTTCTCTCCGGGTGCCTTATTTTTCCTACCTACTTACCTTAACGGGCACTTACTTTGTCATTAGGTGAAATCAAACAACCAGTGCAGCCATTTAAGACACTGAGAAACAAGATGAACTTGCTGACTGATAGTTTCTGAACGTGAAAGCATCATTCAAGTGTATGCCCTCATAGTCAAAATTGTGGCATCTACCGGCTGCTGTTGAAGTATGTGGTCTTCACTGAGAAAGCACGCTAACGAACTTGGGTTAAGCAGAAGTTCGATGTAGTCTATAATGGGATCAATGAACTTATCATGTGAGAGAACTTCTTCTGGGTCTTCTTGGTCAGATGGAGTGGCTGCGTCCTCGGTGGTAAGCCTGGCAGTCGACCATTCTGTCTCTGTCTTGTCAATGGAATCATACAGAGTTTGTAAATCAGCAGGTAGCAGCATCTCCTCCTGAGTTGGGGACCGGAGAATTCGGAATGATTCAGGGTCTTCTTGGTCAGATGGCATGGCTGCATCTTCGGTAATGATCCTAGTACCTGATCCTTCTATCTTTGCCTTGAAAACCGAATCATACAGAATCTGCAGGTCCTCAGGCAACAACTTTTCCTCCTGAACAGGGGAAGGGATATTTTGGCATGAATCCGGGTCTCTTGGGTCATACGAAGTAGTTGCATCTTTGGTAATGAGCCTAGCATCTGATCCTTCAGTCTTTGCCTTGGAACCCAGATCATACTCAAACTGTAATTCAGGAGATAGCACTATTTCCTTGTGAACTGGGGGAGGGAGACTCTGGTAAATCTCTTGAGGGTCGCGGAAATTATAAGACTGCATCTGAGCTCTCAAGAGTTCAATTTCATTCTCATATTTTTCAACAACCAACTCAAGGAAAAGTTTATTCCGCCCGCCTAGTATTTTTGACAATACTGCTATGAAAAATTCTTCATTAAGCTCAAACTTTGATAAAGTTTCTCTGCATTCATCTAAAGCTTCATCAAATGGAAGTTCCTCCCAGGATTCAGTCATTCTCTCTTATTGTTAATACATGGAGCACTTGGCTATAACATTTGGTTCGTTCCTTAGTGGAGCCTTTGATTGAAATTGAAGTGGAGTCGCCAGGTGGATGTTTAGGCCTTTGAAGTGCCTGATCTCTGTCCACCATCAAAGACCAGAACTAAGCGTGACAAACTTTGAAGAATAGGAGTAGTTTCTCCATTGGGGTTTAAAGATGAACAATGCGCTTGAATCCCCAATGGAGTACACAGGTACAGGTCGACCGAGGCTTTTACAAGTCGGTTTCTTCCTCTGTAAGGCTACAGACTGGTTTCATAAATTTATCTGAGGAGGTCCCCAGTGGAGTCGTCATTATGTTATCACTCAAGTTGTCCCTAGGCTCCTAATAGGGATATGGCTGAGGTAACCACAAACCAATCTTTGGATTACAGGTTCTATCCCACCTGCAATCGGACAGGGCTCTCTCCTTATGATTCAACCTTAGTTGATGATTTTAGGCTAGCTTTCTGACTTCAAGGGAGTGTTGTTTGTGATTGGATGGGAGGTAGGATTCTCGAGCAAAGAGGCAAGGCAAGGTGTAATAAGTTTCGAACCATTGGGCATGGAGTCACAGTTTGAGGCTTTCTTGCGTTTTCTTGTTCACAAGGGGATACAGAGCGGGATAGCCAGATAGGATACAATTATTGGTCTGCTAAAAGTACGGAATGGACATCAGGGATGAAAGGAAAAGGATAATCATTTCATCATGCTGAAAAAGAGGAGAAATGGATGAATGGGATCCAGGAGAAGTTAAGAATTCCTAAGACATGCACTCATATGTGAAAGAAACAGCGTAAACCATATCATTTAAGAATACAAGCTCATAACTATTTCTGAAGAAAACATTGAAAAACGCAGAAATTGAACTTAAGGTGTAATGAAACAAATCTTAAGCTATTCTTTTTTCCTGCAATTTAGAAAGGCAGAAAGGTGGTAAAAAACATAAAATTTAATAGAGGAGAGGAACACTTATTGGATCATGTAGAAGCACAGGAATTCCGTAATCATTCCTCGACCAAGAGAAAACATCAAGTAGTTTCGCAATCCGTGCTTTCAGCAATCTTTGATTATGGAAATTATAACAGTTACAGTGCGAGTATCTGCTCAGAGAAAATGATGGAAAGAAGACTGACCAACAACTACTACCAACCAACCAACCCCTCACAACATTGCTCAGGGTGGTATTTATAGGCAAAATATCGGAAAGACATCATTACAAGTGACCTAGACAGGTATGCTAGAAAACTCTTCAAAATTATAAGTGTTTCTGGAATTAAATGCAAGTAAATCTTTTTTGGCTGCACTGGGGGCAGCAGGATCGGAACAGGTGACAAGGTGGCCCTTGGGGGCTAGATGCGGTGCTGCTGGAATGATTGTGCTTCACGAACTGCAGTTCGGCTCTGGTGTGAATTAAATGTGCAATAATTATGATTTGAGAGCTTCAAGTGGTTTCGCCCTCTTTCTATGAATCTGCTGGAAGATATTAAATTTTCTCCTGCTTCAGACCGCTCCTCAAGATTCTCACTGATACCCTTTGCCACTACACTGATGGCTTCCACCATCAACTGATACTCTTTGACACGCTTGAAGATTGATGACTTGATCTGATACACTTAAATTCTGTCATTGATCTGCTTCTGTCTTTAAACCGGATCATTTTGGCATGATCGGGCGATTTTCGGGCTTTTCGCCACGCAATGGGTTAAGAAATCAGAAGATTCCCCGAAGATTCCTCGAAATGGTCTATTTCCCGTAGCGATGCGCGATTAGCGCTTCGCGCTAATCGTGCATCGAAAACTGCCTCTGTTTCTTGTTCTGGAGCTCCGAAGTGTGATTTTTCTTCCTGTGCGAAGTTTCGGATTTCTGGCTGCTGACGTCAGCATGACGTCGGTTGTACGGTGGATGACATCAGCCATGGTGGGTCCCTGGTACAGAGCAATGTGGTGAGGTGTTGACGCTGGAGGTAATGCGATGAAGAAACTCTGATGCGATCGCAATATCGCATCGGCGGGGAACAGAGGGTGCTTGAGTTGGACATTCGGCACTTGCGACCGCCGATATCGCAATATCGCGTCGGGTGGTGACGGATGGGTGATAACCTGTATGGAGATGAAAGTGCGATGCTGCGATGCGATCTGGCTTTAAGGTTCTATGAAGTGTAAGTTTTGGGGGGGGAAGAGCAAGTAAGTGGGTGTGAAGGGCTTTGAGGTTTCGGAAGGGGTCTGATTACCTTAGAGGGATCTTATACTTTGGAAGGAGTCCATTGTATCTGGGAGATGGCTCTGGAGGTCAAGGGTTCTTGCTAATTTTCAGATAAACTGAGCAATTCCGAGGGGTACTTATGGTTATTTTTCAACCAAGGGGAGGGATATTATTCAGGGGGATTTTACTTGATATTAATAAGGGGATGGGAAGAATAGGGAGCTAAATAATAATTTTAGTGGTTAATATGGAGATGGTAAGAAAGCTCTAAGTTCAGGAGACTTTAGGCTGTTACAAGGGGGTAGAACCATGCTTAAAAGGAAGTATGGAACAACTTTGAGTAAAGCAGATCTTTACTCAAGCCAGTGTCATGAAGATGATGGAACTTAAGAGGTTTCAAGCAGATCTTGACCTCTTTTGGGGAAGTTAGCTAATGATTGGGGAAAACAGAGAAGGGGAGTTAGTTATACCTCTTTTGAGCTTCTTGCATACAAATTCTTGCTGATTGTGTCCTGAATGATATGACACCAGAAAACCTGGAACTGGTCAGCAATTAGGATTCAACAACCTCAGAACTACCTACCCAGCCTACTTACCTAGCATTTTTTTCTTCTTTTGTTTGGGGTGCACTTAGACTTGCAAACCCATCCTTCATTTTTCTTTTGATGCTTTCCTATCTACATACTACCCTTATTTCTTCCAGGGCCCAGATTAAGCTATTGGGCTCCTTTGCTTCTCTACCTATCTAAGAATCTGCCAAGATTAAACTCTTTGGACAGATTTACATTCTCTATATTCTAAAACAGGAAATTGAAGCCTAGGGAGACCAAGATTAAACTGTTTGGACCTCCCTTTAACTGAAAAATGGCGATATCGGGATAACTTTACAAAATTTGGAAGGCAATTGAATGAACTTGAGGTATCCTTCTTCACTTGGAGACTGTTAAGCAAATATGGAGCATTGCAGCAAGCAAAGTACGACATATTTGGCCTGTAAAATGTCAGTCATGAAATATGAATAACCTGCTGCAGCAGGAAGCTAACATAAGGTATCTAGTTGCATGGCAAGAAACTGCCTCATATCACTCTTGAAATATTCCATCTAATTTGCAAATTGGTTTTTGGATAAGGTACTGCTCCCAACATTCTTCCTTGTAGCCATTTACTCTAGAGGAATGTTTTCTTCTTCTTCTTCCCTTGAGGTTCTTCAGATATTTCTTGCTATCCACCTAAGGATTATTTAATCACAACCATCAAAGAAGAGAGAAGGTTGGTTGTGTGAAACAGTGGGGGTGTTGTGCAATCATTTTTCTGACTTATCTCTACTCCTACAAGGCATGAAAGGAAATCTTTCTTGGTTGATTTTTGTTTTTTTTCTGCTTGCACCTACAAAACTAAAATAGATTGAACTGCAACTAACTATCTTACTGAAATGAAAATGTGGAATTGAAATGAAAGCGGGAAAAGACTAATCTATTTTTCTCAAATGAAAATGCAGGAATGAAATGCTAGTCTACGCTTGCAGAATTGAAATTGTGGAATTGAAATGCTAATCTACGTTACATAATTGAAATTGTGGAATTGAAATGCTAATCTAGGCTTGCAGAATTGGAATTGCTGAATTAAAATGCTAATCTATGAAAACAGGAAATGTTTACTCTACTTTTGTGGAAATGAAATTGCAGAATGGAAATGAAATAAACTACTTAGCAGAAGGTTGCAGTGGAAAATAGAAGAAAAGCAACAATCACCAGTACTCTGATGCTTCCCTAGCAACGACGCCAAAAAGAGTGGTGAGCCCCAATATTGCAGCAATAATGCTGCAACTCCTGGAACTCCCTTCTTTAATTTTATCAACTCGGTAGTTCGTAACAAACTTGGAAAAAATGGTGTTGTATGCACAAGTACTAGCTCCTTCCGCAGCTGTCACTTGGTCAGCTGGAACAAGTCCACTAGGAGCTTAAGCCAACTTCTATGAGCTCTTAGAAGAAGCCTTTCAATTGATGGATGAAAGCTAACTCAAAGGAGGCTAATCTACTTGCAGAAAGAAGCGAAAAGCGGAAAGGAAATGCAAACCCTAATTTTACCATCTAGCCCTATTGATGCGAAAAAGAGGATGCAAGCTACTGAAATAGATTCCATTGACTTCTAGGAAGGTGAAATGCATGTTTCTAAGTTATCAATATCTGAAGAAAACATCTTTTTGTATTTTTGAATAAGTTGTTAGAACTATCATGCATGTGCTTTTAACTGCCTTTTGACTGTGCAAAGGTGGATTGGCGAGAGGAAATGCTTGCAGAAGGTTGGGAAGGTTTGAAGAGGGCCTAAGGGGTCCCTATCACCCTTCTTGAGAGTTTCATAGAGTTTGGCTTTCAAGAAACTTCTTTCGTGAGCTTCTACAGGAAGTCTGTAGGGGTTCTACATGATGTTCTGGAATTTCTATAGGATGTTCTGGAATTTCTATAGGATGTTCTGCGATTTTCTACAGGATGTTCAAAAATGGGATTTTGGAGGATGGATGGATGAAGAAATATGAAGGAGTGGGTATGGAGATGAAATAGGGGTGTAGGGGAGTTCAAGACTTGGAGGATGGAGTTGAGGAGTGGCGCAGATGGTTAGATTTGTTCAAGGAGGGATGAACCGATGTTGCACAAGAAGATGAGAATCATGGAAAAGTAAGTGAATGAGGAAAATGTAAGATAAGGGTTCTAAGTGAAGGATGAAGTAGGTAGGTTGGATGGGGTATGGTAGGTAAGGAAGGATAACAGGTACTCTGCAAGTGGTTTTTCGAATTTGACAAATGAAGACTTGGGAAATCAAAAACCTAATTACTTTGACCTAATCTGACCTAGATAACAGCAAAGGAAATGAACAAAAGTCTATTTGATGTGAAATCATATGAAGTAACTATGAAACTGAGAAATGATAAACCTAAGCATGCCATCAAAAATGATATCAAGTTCGAAAACTAAGAATCCAACACGAATACTTGCATGGTGAAGCAAAGACAATGTTTTTTGTGGCAGCAAGGTCACCTTGGTCACAGCTCATGATTCCACTGAGGGGGAAGTGAGATCCAAGGTGCTTGGTAGCCTTTTTCTGAAGATCTTACCTTTGATTAACCTATCAAGTAAATCTGAACATGAAAACCTACTTTAACCATAAAAAGAAACTTAAATAACAAAACAAGATTTAAATCTAAATAGCAAATTTTATTCTAAGAATGCAGCAAAGACACATGAAAGTAAACAAAGGAGGTACTAGGCACTTGAGATGGGCCCAACCTCAATAGCTAAAGCCTCCTAAGAGAGATTAGAGCTGGTGCAAAGCTGGATTCATCTTTATTCATCAAAAGAATAGGTACATTCCAAAACTGTCCACAAGAAAAAGCTTGGAAATGTGTTGAAATGCAAAGCTAAACTACTGACTAAAAAATGACTAAAATCAAACTACAAAATAGCTAACCTCTGCCAATAAAATGGCTAAATACTGGCTAACCATAATGAGGCCCTAAGCCTTCTTATTTATACAAATTGAGGACCCCAATAGTCCTCCTAAACTTTAGGGACTCGGCTACCCAAAAATTGCAGTTAACAACAATCCTACTTGACTTGCTTGGTTGCCCTTGTGATAATCGATTTGGTGGCCCTTGAACTCTGAGTTGATGGTGGAGAATTCAAGGTAATGGCCCATAAATGAAGGGGACACCTTCCTAAAAATCCTCTCCCTTGTTCTCCCACGAATTTGGCTGCCAAGTGCTCATTAAAGCCTTTGATTTTGTCTCCAAATTGACCAAAAAGACTACATAAATCACACATTAGACTTGTTGGAATAATGACTAACCCAATTCACTCTATTAGCATAAATATAATAAAAAAAATGCAATAAACTAATGAGAATGGTGGATTAATTCGAATTAGGAGGTTCAATGAGCCCATATAATTATCCATTTTTGGGGCTCATCACTTTCCAAGATAAATTTGGAGGAAAATCCATTTTCAATGTTTAAACATAGTTCTAGATTCAAACAAGAGTAGCCATTTTTCAAAACAATTATTAATTCCCAAGAAATTGGAGCCAAGCTGACATGTTGACCATTTATTCTTGGACTGGACAAGGAAGCATTTATGAAAAGTATTTGGCCCTTTGATCTAGTATTTGATGTAAATCTCTTGATTAGAAATGTAATAAGGGATACAGTTTATATTAAGAAAAAGGGAAAAGTAGAGGTCCAGTTAATAATTATATCTAAAAAACTCTCAATAGAATCCTAACATATTTGAAATGGCAAAGGTTAACTCCATGTTTCTTTAGAAACTTTGCTAATTTCCATGATTGAAGCATGTATTCGTGCCTTGAATGAATCTCACAAATGCTTTTGATATTGGTTGAAGCAAATAAAATGTGCGAAGTTCCACTCACATAAAGGCATGGAAAAAAAGTATGTGGAGCTTATTGTCCCAGAATCCACACAAAGAATGGAAAAAAGGTGAAAAAACAAATTCAAAAGGTATGTGTAGCTTTTTTCATGCAAAGGTAGGTTTTAACTCCACACTCTATAGCAAAGGCTTTGCGATGCAAGTGACACAAAGGTTTGTTTGCAAAACTTTGGATTAAAAGGAGTGGAGCTTGATGCTACATGTCCACTATTACCCCACTTTTTGTATGAGTTACATGAGATAAAAATAATGAGATACAGGAGATACAAAGTATATACTATTGTTATTCAAATTTAATAAAAATATTACTATGTCTTCGTCGACATAAAACAAACATCTTCCATAAAATATTTTCTCCATGAAAGTGATTGAAAATGAAACTCTTCCATTGACGTGCCTAGACGCAAATAGAAATAATGCTGGTGGGCCAATTTTAGTTTAGAAAATTCACAATTAGTTTCAATTGTAAGATATCCTATTTTTAGCTTAGATTTCAGTTACAAGCAGTGAAACAGGACTCACCGATCAATCACGACTAATCACGAGTTGAAATCTGCTCGCTCTCCAAATGATCTGATCCAAATCTTTGCTTGTCAAACTCACATTGACCAAGTTTAACTCATGGTCAATGCAAGTTTGACTTGTGACTTTCTGATTAAAGCAGATTCCTGCGATTGATTCTGATTTATTTGATTTTTTACCTTGACTCGATGAGCACAAGTTTTTTAAGTTTAGGTATGCTGCATTGCTAAAAACTAAACGTCAGTCATTCTAAAATTTATTTCTCATTTCTTAGGCCCACAACTCATATGTCGAGACCTTCAGCAATCAATCACTACTCACTATTACATAGTCCAGACTCCATATCAGGGAACCACTAGCGTGAGCCTAAGTCTAGACTCTCCATATCGAGGAACCACCAGCATGAGCCTAAGTCCAAACTCCATATCGAGCAGTCACTAGTGTGTGCTCTATACATACACCATATCGACCCTTCGACAGTCACGAGTCACCTTCAGCGTGTGTTACCTTCAGTCTTAGCTGCTTCAATATTCAACAATCGAGGTACATTAGCACTTGGCTTAAATAATAGGTATATTACTATATTGAAGTGTTAATGTCGTTTTCAATGGCAAGTTTCAAGTTTCATTGTTCAACAATCGAATGTTCGGTGTTTTCCTTTGGTTATGACATATCAACCCTATAAATGGGGCTTAAATAGAATTTAAAAATGCACTAAGAAATGGTTTCATACTGACCACCAGCCAAGTCATCGAGCATTCCTTCCTTGGTCGATGTTTTGCCGACTCCAAAGTTTTTAACCATGCATTCACAACTTTGGGTAATTTTGTTCCTCCAAAATCTCTTATTGATGTATTGGTTCATTTTTCTTATGTTAAACGAACATGAAAATTCAATATTACAATGAAATATATGTTGATAATATTTCCTTTAGGTAGAATTTCCTCATATATACCTAATTGTGTTTCAAGGTCATAATCATATATTGGGTCGAAATGTTCTTGTGTTGCTAGAAAAACTCCTCTTTGATCCTTAACAAAACCTCATATCCATTAAAACCAACCCTCTTTTTTGCGAAGTTATATATGGAATTTTTAATTTTATTTTTTTATTGTCTTTTACAGCAGCCAAATTAAATAGAAGGCACAACCCAAAATCTAAACAAAAGCTACAATTTAAACACAAGTCCAAAACAACAACAATGCCGAGGGAGAAGGACTTTGCTTGGGCTTATTGTGACAAGATTCTTGGAGACCCCATGCTCCTTTGTAAATTTTTCAAAGTGAAATGTAGTGGAGGAATTTATAGATTCAAGTGCCACCTTGCACAAATACCTGGTCATGATATAGGTCTCTATAAAAATGTTGACGAAAATGTCAAACACCAAGCAACCTTGGCCATTGATATGTTGAGTCAGCATAATGCAAAGAAAGAAAATAAAAAAAAATAAATAGGAACTCTTGTAGTTGACAATTTCTCTTCCACTACCCCATTGTCATTTCCCTCTGTTGAATCCTCAATGCAGTTCCCAAGTTTCCCACACATGCCTCCAAGTCCAAGTCAAACTCAAGGCCAAACGAATCCTCCTGCATTCAACATTGGAGGTGGAAACATAAACACCTTTTTTTCTCCCTGCACAAATCCCGGTTCCCAACCTACCTTGGATACCACTGGTTGGAAAAAAGACATCCATAATCAAGCAAGGAAGGCCATTTCTAAATTTTGGTACTATTTTGACATACCTTTCCATTGTGCCATAAGTCCTTATTGGCAAGCTATGACTGATGCAGTTTCCATTGCAGGTCCAGGGTCCAAAGCCCCTTCATCAGAGAGAATTAGGAAAAATTTTCTATTAGAAAGTGTTGAAGACATCATGCTTGTGCTATCTGAGTTTTGTTCATCATAGGTAGAAACAGTGTTTAAAATCATGAGTGATGGATGGATAGATAAGAGGAATATAACTTTAATAAATCTCCTTGCATCTTGTCCGGTAGGTACAATGTTTCTCAAATCAGTGGATGCCTTAGGCAAGGTTAATACTGCACAAATTATTTTTGAAATGATGGAGGAAGTCATTCAAGAAGTGGGAGAAGAACATGTACAAATTGCCACCAACAATGCAGCTAATTATATGGTTTCTAGTAGACTTTTTGAGATTATGCACCCGACTATTTTTTGGACCTATTGTGTTGTTCATTACATAGATTTAATGCTTGAGGACATTGGTGAGCTTCATTGGATACATGTAGTTGTGGAGAAGGAAAAGTCCATAACCAAATACCTATACAACCACACAATTGTCCTAAACACCATGAGAAAATACACTAAGGTAAAGAAATTGTTCGACCTGCAGTGACTAGATTTGCAACAAATTTCATATCTTTGCAATTTGTGGTTGAGAAAAAGATAAATCTGATGAAGATGTGATTGGGACCTGAGTGGATGACATCTAGACATTCCAAGGCCCTTGAAGGCATTGAAATTGTTGCACTTGTGTTTAATGGAAGTTTCTGGAAAGATGTCAAAGAGATTATTGCTATGATCGAGTCCCTTGTTAGAGTTCTCAGGTACTTCAAGTCTTTTAACTTTTTCATGTTTTAAATTTCATTCAAGCTTCTTTTTATTTTCAATGTTTCATATTTATTTAAATTTGAAAGCTTGAACTTTCAAGATGGTTGATGGTGACAAACCCGCTATGGGTTACATTTATGAGGTGATGGATCTCGCAAAGGAGGCCATCAAAAGAAGATATGGGGATGAGGAGGAAAAGTATATGCCTCTTTGTGAAATTATTGATGCACATTGGGATATGAAATTGCATTACCCCTTACATGCTGCTAGGTACTTCTTAAACGCACAATATTTTAATGATAAGAGCAAATTTAATGAGGATGGGGAGGTTCGTAGAGGACTTATGACATGCATGGAAAGGTGCTTCCCTAATCCATAATTTCAAAGTTGTGTCTTTTCCCAACTATAGGATTATAGACCACCAGCTAAATTATTTCCCTATACCAATGTTATACGAGAAAAGTCTAAGATGCTGCCAGGTACCCTTTAAGGCTCGAAGGCTTCGTCAATTGATTAGATTTGTTTAAATTTTATTTTGTATGTTAAATGTTTTATTAAATTTTGTTGTCTTTTTAAGTTTTTACTATTTAGTATTTAATACGTCTACTCACAAACCCTTGCCACTTCCTAGGTCTTTGGTGGAAAAACTTTTGTAGTGATACACCATATTTGAAGAGATTCGCCATTCGAACCTTAAACCAAGCATGAAATGCTTCAGGTTGTGAGTGCAACAGGAGCATGTTTGAGAAAATACATTCTAAGAAGCACAACCAATTGACACAAAAGCACTTAAATAACCTTGTATTTTTCCATTACAATCTACGACCTCGCAATAAGAAATTAGTAGGTGAGAGCTTGAATTTGAAGGTTTCATAATTTGATTTGCAATTTAATGTTTAAACTTTAAAGTTCAAAGCCAAAATTAAATTCACATTTCAATGTCTCGTTATAATGATAGGTTTGGATCATTCACCAATAGACCTTGAAGAGATTGATTTTCAAACTACAAACGCGATAGATTGGGTCCAATCAGAGGAGACTCCTCTTTTAAGCCTACATGACTTGAAGAACTTTGAGAGTCAAGAAAGCGAAGGAGTGGGAGGAATCACTTCTACTTCCCACTCTTAAGAATCTTAAACTCTTAGTTACTAATTTTTTTCTAATTAGTATGTAGTTGTTTGTAAACTTTTAGAAGCAGTTGCTTCTAGTTCTATGTAGTCACTAGTTAGGAGTCATGACTCAGTACTTTGGATCATGTTTGGACTCATAACATATATGAGATGCTTATTCATTCATGATATTTTGGACATCTATTGATATTATGAATTGTTTGGACATGGCTTTACTGAATATCAATGGAAAATGTTCTTTTTTAATTCAATATATGTGTATATTTTTATTTATTGAATTCAATCATTTTTTCCCGTTTTTTTGCCAATTTTTCCCCAATCTGATTAAACCCCTTAGCTCTTTTGCCTCACTGATTTATTGTCTATTCTGATTCTAGTAACATTGGTTACAAGTTTGATTCTTCACTTATGAGTGCTAAGGTGTGCTAGAGAGTGCCAATGCATGCTGAGGAGTGTTAGGGAGTACTAGGACAACACAAGGGAGCACTAGGTCAAAATGCATGGAAGTGAATGAATATGAGGGTGTGTTGGGGAGTGTCAATCAGTGCTAGCTGTCATGCCAAGGGGGGAGTGAAAAGGTATGCTAAGCATGGGTAAGGCATGCCAAGGAATATTAGGGAATGTCAAGAAGTTCTAGAGTGTGCTAGGTAGTTCTGGGGTGTGCTAACATGTGCAAAATAGTGCCAAGGCATGGCAGGTGCTAAGCATGCTAGGATGTGCATTGTGCCAGAGTATGTCGATATGTGTCAAGGAGTTTCAAGGCAACAAAAGGAATAACCAAGCTAAGATACAAGGAAATGAACACATAAGAGGGTTAATAAGTCGGGACTTTATATTTTTCAAAAGGTGCATGCTAGGCACACTAATAATATGTTCCAATACATGCCAAGTGCTAATGTATGCCAAGTGTTAATGTTTTTCAATGCAATAGTATGCCAAGGAGTTCCATGGCATGCTAGGGACTACAAGGAATTCCAACACATGATAGGGGAGTGCTATGTTATGCTATTGCATGCCAACATGTGCTTGGGCGTCCTGCTCATGGCATGATGTTCTAGGTACAAAGATGTTCTAGGTACAAAGATATTCCAAGACATGCAAGGTGCCAAGGAATGCTAGTGTATTGTTACAAAGCATGTTAAGGTGTGCCATGAGTGTAAAGGAGTGACATGTCTCTCTCATTAATAGAATTGACAGAGCTTGACTATGTATTAAATAATATAGTTCCTACACACACTAGTGGAACTATATTTAAAGGAAATTTTCTAGATAAAAAACCTAATAGAGGTGAATCATGTGTTGACTGATAGGAAGACTATATTCTTACGACTTGGGGGAAATGATACACACTAATTAATTCTTAATAAATTGACTCACTATAATAACCACTATGACCTTGGGCACATAATGAAAAATACTCCACAAAAATGGTCTTAAAATAATTCTATTTTGACAAAAAATATAGTAACAGGTACATAGCATCATCAAAAACTCATTGGAATGATCAATGATGTCAAACATTTTTTGACTGTCACCAAAAGTAACCAAAAATATCATTGGTGAGTGTCAATAAAAGATAGTCACTAGAAGTGTCACCAAAGAGAGAATTAGTGATGGGCCTTTAACGACCCTCACCAAAAGTGTCACTAAAAAGAGAATTAGTGACAAGCCATTAACGACCCTAACCAAAAGTGTCATTGAAAATGGCTTTGGTGACAAACTTAAAGAACCATCACTATATATACTTACAACAACGATTTTTTAAATACCGTCACCATATGCGACATTGGTGATGGACCTTAAAGGTCTGTCACAGGCATGAAGCGTCATAAATAACTCACTGGAATGATCAGTGATGACGAACATTTATTGACCATTACCAAAAGTAACCAAAAAGATCATTGGCGACGGTCAATAAAATATTGTCACTAGAAGTGTCACCAAAGAGAGAATTAGTGATGGGCCTTTAACGATCCTCACCAAAAGTGTCACCAGAGAGAGAATTAGCGACGGGCCTTTAATGACCCTCACCAAAAGTTTCATTGAAAATGGCTTTGGTGACAAGCCTTAAAGGAGCATCACTATATACACTTACAACAACGATTTTTTAAAGACCGTCACCATATGCAACATTGGTGACAGAACTTAAAGGTCTGTGATAGGCATGAACCTCACCAATGACCTTTCTTCTTGTAGTGACTTTAGTAAGGAATCCAAATTACAGTGGACAATAATAGTCACAATTCAGGAATAAGAAAAAAGAGTAGAAAAATCAAGATCCTCAGGGATAAATCACAACTCCATTTTAGCAAAATTACACTGAAGGCCCAGAAGAAGATGAAGAAGAGATTGCTGAAGAAAACCATTTCTTTGAGGAAGATCAAATACCTATTTTTTTGTTGAGGAAGATCAACTCTCTCAGGATTCTCTTGCACCAAGTGATCAACAACTTGTCCTTGCAAATGATGATTCATGGGCAATGAAGACGAAAGAATACCAAAGGGGAAATCAGAATGCTCTCAACCATTTGCAGAAGAAGTAAAATTTGAGGAGCACGAATGTACCTGTTTTATTGAATTAGAAGAGGCAAAATGCTTAGAAAGATGCACAAGACAAAGAAACAACCCATGCAGATCAAAATAGAGAAAAGGAGATTGTTATTCTAAGTCGGGACAAGACCAATGAAGCTTCTACCAACAATGTAAGGAAGGATAAGGAGGCTCAAAGTGAAGGTCAGAGAAAGGAGTCTCATACCAAAGGACAACCTGAAAAGGACACCACTTAAAAAGAGGTAAATAAGCAATCTAATTTGTTTAGTTTAGAGAATGAAATTTCTAAGTTGAAAGTTTCGATTCCTCTAACTGAACTAGTCAAGAATGATAAATACAAGTCTCAGATTGCTAAGATGTTAAAGGTAGATCAGATGTCAGATATGGTTAATGTTGCCAATGATGAGCCTACAATTCTGTTTAGTCTACCTGTAAAGTGAAGTCCAGAAGATAGTGAAGTTCCACCTTTCTACCTTAGTGAGAAACTCCATGAGTTTATCCTCCATAATGTCATGTTAGATTTTGGGGTCTCACACAACCTTATGCCAAAAGCCATTATGGACAAAATGGGATTAGATATCACCTGACCATACCATGACCTCTATCCATTTGATTTGGGAAGAGTAAAATGCCTTGGTCTTCTTAAAGACTTGGTAGTGTCTCTGGGAAAAAGTCCAGCCAAAAATGTGTTGATGGATGTGGTTTTCACTGATATACCTCCACGGTTTGGCATGTTTCTCTCACAGTCTTGGTGAGAAAAGTTGAAAGGCACCCTACAACTTGATTTCTCGTATGCTACTATACCAGTAATTGGGCAACTTAGAAAACTGTTCTGAGAGAAAAAGATGAAATTCATGATTAGTAGCAAAGAGATACCTAATAATCACCCAATCCATGTTGTACATACTGACCTAGAGTTTTTTATTTTGTATAGTGATATGAGTCCAGTAGATGATGACAGTTAGATTGTTGAAATTTTAGAAGTTTTAGAAGTTATAAGTAGTGTACAGGTAGATTTGATTGTAAAAAATGTAAAACAGGATGTAGACTATTTACAGCCGGAAATTTCACCTGAAAGGATTGTTGAATTAGTGCTAGAAACATAGATTATTGAGACAGTGAGTCATCCTCCAAAAATTCAGATAGATCAACTCTCCAAATTTTAGTTTTTAGATGAATAAGATGGTATTTGGACCCTGTAGTTTGATGGAGCATTGGGAAAACAAGGAGCTAGGATTGGCATTTGGATTCATGGTCCCTTGCATCCGTGAGGTAAATTCCCTCGCAATGTAAGATTAAGTTCATAGAAGTTGGATTTGATTGCTCAAATAATGAAGCAGTGTATGAATCATGATTGTTGGCCTTAAAATTCTCAAAAGGTTGGGAGCAAAGAAAATTTCAGTTTATGGCAACTCCGAGTTGGTGATTAAATAGGTAAAAGGTGAGTACCAGGCCAAGCATCCAAGGATGCAAGATTATCAAAATTTTGTCCTCGATATTCTCAAGACTTTTTCAGAACATACTTTGTCTTTGATTCATAGAAGTCAGACTTTTATGTTTGATTCCCTTGCTACTGCAGCAAGTATGATTAATATCCCCATCAACTCAAATAAGAAGTTTTCAATTCATGTCAAGCATCATCCAAATGTGCCTGACAATCTGAGATGTTGGTAGGTTTTTTGGAATGATAAACAAATTAACAATTTTCTGTAGATGGAGGATGAAATTTTGCAGTCCCATATTTATGATGCATCTGATGAGAATGATCAAGAAATTAAGGCTACTGAAGTTGAAATGTTGCAGCTGACAGATAATAACATTCCACAAGGTATCGTACCTTTGGAAGAGTTTATTTATTGTGACGAAGTCACCAAAAATACAAAAATGGTCCCCACAAAAAAAAGTGTGAAGATATAAACATTGATACAACTGACAAGACCAAAATGGTCAAATTGTCAAATCTCTATCCCCTAAGATGAAAAGTAATAACAATGCTTTAATTGTAGAATTTTCTAATGTATTTTCTTGGGACTATTCAAATCTGAAGGTGTATGACAAGAACATCACCCAACATACTATACCAGTCAAGCTTGACCAGAAGTCATTCTGCCAAAAGTTGAGGAGGATTAATCCTAAATTGTTGTCATCCATTGAGAAAGAGGTAAATAGACTCTACAAATTTGGTATCATATTTCCTATTCGTTTTTTCTGAATGGATGTCAAATCTTGTGCTAGTAAGGAAGAAGATAGGGGAGATTCATATTTGTATTGATTTCTGGAATTTGAATAAAGTGTCCTTGAAGGAAACTTATCCTCTTCCGAAGATGGACTATATTTTGTAGAGGGTAGTTGGGTCTTCAAAGATGTCACTTATTAATGGATACACATGCTACAACCAAATTTTGGTGGATGAATATGATCAATTGAAGATAACCTTTACAACACCATGGGGTACTTTTATGTATGCCAAGATGCCATTTTGATTGAAGAATGCAGGGGCCACATTTCAGTGAGAAATGGACATCACTTTTACCAACGAAAAGGATGTATTTCTGGTTATTTATTTGGATGATCTCACATTTTTTTCCAAATCTGATGACGAGCACTTGCATGATCTAAGAATTGTCTTTGACAGATGCAGGAAATTTGGCATTTCGCTAAATCCAAAGAAGAACTTATTTTCCATGGAGGAAGGCAAACTGTTGGGGCACATTATTTATAAAGATGGTATCCACATCAACCCTATAGGAGTTGAAGCAATCCAACAATTAGATTTCCCAAGATTCAAAAGAGAGATTCAATCTTTTAATGGAAAAATCAAATTTTTGAGGAGGTTCATCCCCAACCTTGTTGAACTCTTGAGAGACATCACTAATATGTTGAAGAAAGACAACGAGGTAAGATGGTCATAAGATGCTAAGAAATCATTCAATGGAGTTAAATTTTCATTGTCTACTGCTCCGACCTTGATCAGTCTTGATTATACTTCAGATTTAATTATATTTTCATTTACTTCCAAGCATACTTTGGCTATTTTCCTAATGCAGAAGAGGGACTAGACAACTTAACAACCCATATCTTTTTCAGTCGAACTATAAGAGATGCAGCGCTAAAGTATAACATTATTGACAAGCGCTTTTAGCCTTGGTGAAAGCTCTAAAGTACTTTTAGGTATACATTCTGCATTCACACCTTCTAGCTTATGTTCCAACTACAACATTGAAGGAAATTATTATGCAGATAGATCCAGAAGTTAGGCAGGGAAAATGGATCGCAACGATGCTAGAATATGATCTAGAGATAAAACTGATAAATCTTATCAAGGGACAAGGTTTGGAAAAGCTCATGGCTTAATCTAACTTACATGCATTGGATATTAATCTAATTGTTGCCCTCTCTGAAGAAGAAGTGGAAGACTCATAGGTACAGGTACCATAAATGTTTACTTCATCTCCTTGGTATTATAACATTGTCTATATATTGCAACATTTAAATCTTCCACCGAGAGTGCCAAGAAGTAAGAGTAGATCGTTAAAATTGAAAGCTTCAAAATATTGTATTCTTGATGGTGCCTTGTTTTGGAAAGATCTAGGTGGTGTGTTGTTGAATTGTCTTGTTGAAACTGAAGTAAAATATGTGATGTGTGACTTCCACAAGGGAGATTATAGTGGCCACTTCTTCTGGAAAACTACAACCAACAAAATTTTGAAGGTTGTTTTTTATTGGCCAACTCTTTTTCTTGATGTGTATAAAACTGTGATGAGTTGTCATGAATGTCGTATTTTTCAGGGGAATGTTGGGTTGTGTTATATTCTTTCCATGACTAGCCCACCTAGTTAACCAGGGAGTTAGAGGGGGGAAAGCCCCCCCCTTTCATCGCACTGATTGCGTAGCAGGGCGTTCATAGGGGGTTTGAGGGGGGTAGGGACAACACCCTGGGGAAATTTTTTTGGACCCTATATTAGGTGGGCGAATGTACCTATGGTTTTTTGCATAGTTTTTGCACATGGTTTTGGGCGCAATGGTTTTTGGTCCATGGTATTGGATGCTTTGGCATGTATATATATGTACTGTAACATATGAAAGGAGTATAATGAAAAATCAATCAAGTAGTCTCGGTTTTCAAATCCAGGGGAAAATCTGTATGTATATGTGTTTTATGTGTTATGCTCTCGCATTGTTTATTTTTTGTGTTTTAGAATTCATATGTAGGTAATTTATGTACGAGGTTAAAACCTAAATTTGGTAATAGAGATGTTTTGCCTTCAAGGGGATGCCTTTGTTGCTGAGTGGTTTCGCTTGGGCCTGTGGTAGGCTCTGTTCAGTGGGATATCTATGGGATCGATTCTGGTGGTGAAAGGAGATGGCGAGCAGTGGAAAGATAGAGATCGATAAATTTAATGGTCAGAGTTTTGAGTTATGGAAACTCAAGATGGAGGATTTTTTGGTAGATAAAAATCATTGGATCATAGTAGATCCGGGTACTAAACCAATGGAAGTGTTTGATGAAGAATGCAAAAAGTTGGATTTAAAGAAAAAGAGCACAATATGATTGTGTGTCTCAGATTCAGTATTGTTGAATGTATCAGGGGAAGCTACAACTAAGGCTTTGTGGGTCAAGTTAGGGACTTTGTACCAATCTATGTCTTTGGTGAATAAATTGTTCCTACAGAGAAATATGTATAACATGAGGATGAAAGATGGAGACTCAGTGACAGAGCATCTGAACGCATTTAACATTGTGGTAAGTCAGTTATTATCTATTGATATTAAAATTTCAGATGAAGATAAGTGCATTAGTTTTTTGTGTTCTCTACTAGATTCATGGGATAGTCTGGTTATTGAAATAGGTAGCAATGCAACTACCTTGCAGTTTGATGAGATAGTCTCATTCTTATTTACGAAGGAGATGATATGGAAAAATATGGAGAGACATAATGGTGATGCCTTGTCTATACGAGGATGGTCCCAGAACAGAAACAAGAATAAGTCATCGAATGGGAGATCTAAATCTAGAGGGAGATCTAAATCTCTAGGAAAACGTATATAGGTGGTGTGCTGGAAATGTGGAATGGAAGGGCACTACAAAAGGGACTGTAAATCTAAATCTCCTGAAAAAGGAAAGGGATCTGATGATGCTCCCTCTGTAGAGGCAAAAACCACGTCAGATGAGGTCAGGATGTGTACTTGGCTTCTCCAAGTACACATGTAGATCATGAGGCATGGTTGATTGACTCAGGTGCATCCTTTCACTTCACTCCCCATAGAGAGACGTTTTTCGAGTATGAGAATTATGATGGTGGCGATGTCTTCTTAGGGGATGACAGGAAGGCTAGAATAATTGGTCATGGAAAACTGAAGTTGAGGTTTCAAGGCGGAAGGATTAGAACACTTCCAGGTGTTCTGAATATTCCTGCATTAGCCAAAAAATTGATTTTTGTAAGGAAGTTAGATAATGCAGGTGTAAAAACAGTTTTTGAGAAAGATACCTGTAAGATGGTTTGGGGAGCACTGGTATTTATGCGAGGAGTTCTGATTGGAACTCTGTACAAGTTGCAACGTAACACTATTATTGATGGGTGCAACAGTTCTGTGGTTCCTAAAAGTGGAGCAGAAAATCTAGTGGTCTCTGGAGAAAAGACCATGCTATGGCATCAAAGGCTTGGACATATTCGAATACTTCATGGTAAAGGTATGGTAGGAGGTATGACTAATAGCTCTCTGGATTTTGATTTATGTGAAAAATGTGTATATGGGAAGTAGAATCGGGTGTGTTTCACCTCTACTGGTAAGAGGGCGAAACAGATATTAGAGCTTATGCACAATAATGTGTTTGGACCTGTGAAGGTTCCATCATTGGGTAAGTCTGTGTACTATGTATCATTTATAGATAACTTCTCAAGGAATACATGGATATATTTCCTCAAGAAGAAATCTGAAGTCTTTTACAAGTTTAAAGAATTTAAGGCTCTGGTGGAAAACCAGATAGAGAAGAAGATATAGGTGCTTAGGATAGATAATAGTGGATAGTCTTGCAAAAAAGAATTTGAATAATTATGTAAAACGTGTGGTATAGCACAACAGAAGACTACTCCATATGCACCTGAGAAAAATGGAGTTGCAGAAAGAATGAACAAGACATTGATGGAAAGGGCAAGAAGCATGCTCAGTGGTGGTGGGTTAGGATAGGAATTCTGGGCAAAGGCGCTGGAGACAGCATGTTACCTGGTCAACAGATCACTTTCATAACCGTTGGAGGATAAGACTCCACAAGATGTATGGACTAGAAAGAAACCTTCTCTTTCACATATGAGGGTATTTGGATGTGATGCATATGTACATGTTCCAAAGGAGAAAAGAACAAAGTTGGATAGTAAATTTGAAAAGTGCATCTTTATTAGGTATAAGGATGGTTTAAAGGGTTATAAGCTTTGGAACCTAGTAACAAGGAAGGTTGTTTGCAGTCGAGATGTGGTGTTTATAGAGGTGGAATATTTTATTAAACATGAATTCCCATCAAAGGAACCTAAGAAGATAGAGTTTGAGCTAAAGGAGGAAGAATCAGACTTTACAGCAGAAAAGGAAATAGAAGATGAAGTGCCACAAACTCTAGTTGTGAGAATTTCAGTTCAAGAAAGAAGGCAACCAGAAAGGTATAGTCCATCTACTTTCTGTTCAAATTTTTCTTTATCTATTATTGATGATGATCCCAGAACTATGAAGGAAGCAATAGATTCAGAGGATGGAAAACTATAGAAAGAGGCCATGGTTGATGAAATGGCATATTTGCACAAAAATGAGGCTTGGGGTCTAGTGGAGTTGCCGTCTGGAAGGAAACCCATAGGCAGCAAATGGGTGTTCAAGAAGAAGACAAATGTAGAAGGAAAGGTGGAGAAATACAAAGCTTTTCTGGTAACAAAAGGTTATTCCCAGGTGCCAGGAATTGATTTTGGTGATATTTTTTCTCTTGTTGCCAAGGTAGCTTCTATTAGATTACTTTTATCTATTGTTTCTGCTTTTGATTTTGAGGTAGAACAGATGGATGTGAAGACAACATTTCTCCATGAGGATCTAGAAGAGGAGATCTACATGAAGTAACATGAAGGGTTTATAGTGAAGGGTAAGAAAGAACTAGTATGCAAGTTAAATAAGTCTCTGTATGGGCTAAGACAGTCACCAAGGATGTGGTATTAGAAATTTGATACATTTATATGGGGACTTGGCTTCACCAAAAGCAAAGCAGATCATTGTGTGTATTTTAAATTAATTGGTGACTGTGTTATTTTTCTGGTATTATATGTGGATGACATGTTGCTGGTTGGAAATGACAAAGAAATTATCCAGAATATGAAGACCCAATTGTCCTCCGAATTCGACATGAAAGATCTTGGTGCTGAAAAATATATTTTGGGCATGGAAATTAAAAGAGATAGGGCAAAAAGGAAGCTCTGGTTAAACCAGAGGAAGTATGACGAGACAATATTGTAGAGGTTTAATATGCATGATAGTAAACCGGCGAAGGTTCCTATTCTTATAGGTGTAAATTTATCTGTTGAATAGTGTCCCAAGACATAAGAAGAGGAAGAGGACATGTCCCATGTTCCATATGCAAGTGCAGTCGGTAGTCTGATATATGCAATGGTCTGTACTAGAATAGACATTGCACATGTAGTGGGAGTATTGAGCAGGTTTATGTTAAAACCAGGGAAGGAGCATTGGACAATAGTGAAGAAGGTTTTCGGGTATTTGCGTGGCACAAGTGGTTATGGTTTGTGCTACCAAGGAAGACCAAGATTGGATATAGTTTTCAATATTCATGGCTTTGTTGATGTAGATTTGGCCGGAGATCTGGATGAGAGAAGATCTACAAGTGGATATGTGTTTAACCTATTTGGAGGTGCAGTCAGTTGGATAAGTAAGAAACAATCTGTAGTGGCACTATCAACTACAGTGATAGAATACATGGCACCACTCATGCAAGCAAGGAATCAGTTTGGTTGTAGAGATTGTGTTCAAATATGGGGTTAGTACAGGGAGCTATAAGGATAGACTGTGACAACCAAAGTGAAATTTTCTTGGCAAAGAAACCTGCTTACCATTCAAAGGCAAAGCACATTGATGTTTAGTATCACTTTGTGAGGGATATGATAGAAGAAAAAAAGGTGTTGCTGGGAAAGGTGGACACTTTGAAGAATACTACAAATGCATTGAAAAAATTGTGAGCTCTGAGAAGTTTTCTTGGTGTAGAGAAAAAATGGGTGTTGCAGGGCTGGATAAATAACTAAGCTCTCCTATGGACCCTTGTGGAAAGAAAACAAAAAGTGGGAGAATGTTGGGTTGTGTTGTATTCTTTCCACGACTAGCCCATCTAGTTAACTGGGGGGTTAGAGGGGGGGTGGAGCCCCCCCTTCGTTCCGCCAATTGCGCAGTGGTGGGGTCATAGGGGGTTTGAGGGGGTAGGTAGCCCCCCTCTATGGGGTCTGGGGCAGTGCCTCGGGGAAATTTTTTTTGGACCCTATATTAGGTGGGTGAACCTACCTATGGTTTTGTACATGGTTTTTGCACATGGTTTTGGGTGCAATTGTTTTAAGTCCATGGTATTGGATACTTTGGCATGTATATATATGTATTGTAACATATGAAAGTAATATAATGAAAAATCAATCTAGTAGTCTCCATTTTGGTATCCAGGAGAAAATCTCTATGTATATGTGTTTTATGTGTTATTCTCTCACATTGTTTATTTTCTATTTTTTAGAAGTTGTATGCAGGTAATTTCTATACGGGGTTAAAACCTATAGGGGAAATGAAGCTTCTACTTTTCCATTGCATCCCATTTCAGTATCGGCACCATTCTAGCAGTGGTGTCTTGATTTTATTGTGGAGATCCATCCTTCATTGTTAGCCCATCACAAATGGATCTTAACAGCTACAAATCACTTCATGAAATTATTTGAAGCGATCCCAACCAGTCAAGCTCATGATTCTGTAGCCATTCAGCTTATTGAATCTAATATCTTCCCAAGATTTGGCTACATGCAGAAGATAATCACTGATAATTCTGTTTCTTTTAAGTCAAAAAGGATGGTGGAATTCTATGAAAAGTATCATATCACATTGGGGCATTCAACTGCTTATTACCCATAAAGGAATGTGCTAGATGAATCTTCCAATAAATCATTGATCAATATAATAAAGAAGGTGTTGGAGGTCAACAAGAACAACTGGCATAAAAAGCTCATCAATGCTTTATGGGTGGATAGAGTAAGTAACAATAAATCAATAGGCATGTCACCTTCTCAGTTGGTGTATGGGGTTGATACTGTTTTTTATTCTTATCTTGTTATCCTAGTCATGAATATTTTGCAGGAAGTGGGAAGCGAACCGAATGATGTGCAGTGAAGAATAAATCAAATGATTCACTTACAAAAAACCAAGGATGAAGTATTTCAGATGACTTCTAAACTTCAAGAAAGAATAAATATGATTTATGACTGCAAGACTAAAGCATATAATTTCAACTTGGGAGATGTAGTTCTTTGTTCGGATGCACAAAACGAAGAAAAGAGAAAGCATAATAAGTTTGAAAATCTATGGAAAGGACCGTAAAGAATCTCATCTTTGAGAGGAAAGAATGCTTATTTGCTAGAAAAAATGAATGGACAAGATTATTCAAGAGGAGAAATCAATGGTAGGCTTCTCAAGCACCACCTTTCTTGAGAAATTTCTGGAAATTTTCATTATCATTGTACATACCAGTTTACTTTCCTATCAGAGTGTGAAGTGGCTATCATGGGAGCTTGAAGCCCAAGGAGAAGGCGATAAGGCTTCTTGGACTAGCTGATGGTTTGAAATATTCAGTTTGTTTTTTTATATTTGTCGAAGTCAGTTAGTTAGTCAGTTTTCAGCTTTGAGTTTGGTGTTTGTATTTTGACTCCATGCCCAAGGGACAAGGCTACCTAGTCTACGGTGTTCTTGGCACCTCCTAAAGGAGCTGCCATCCCTAGTTGGATCCAATGTTAGTGTCTATCTGTCCTTCCAATCACCAGTGATCAAATATACCCTTATAAGGTTTGTGTTAGGGTGTCAAGTCAAATTTCTATCATTTCATTAGGTTTTCAAAATAAAAATTTGGTCACTGGCTAGTGTGTCTAGGTCTATTACTACTCCAAATTTCATGTTCCGGTCATTGCCATCACTCAGTTGGATGTGCCATCCCTGAAAGGTAATCATCATCATCTCAGTCATATCATCATGTTCCTCATTCAGCTCAGTGTCACCATTAGGTCATTAGGGTCAAATTCATCAAAATCTGTCATTTCATTCATAAATCACACAAATGAAGGAGTAGTAATAGGGAATTTTCTCAAAAAAATTTTGTTTCAAAAGGTAATTTATTTACAATATGATGTAATAAGTTATAATGCTCTAAAGTTGCATTCAAATGTTCCAAAGATACATACTTTTCAAAGAAAAAGTGAAAAATACATGGTGGGCCACCCTACCACTATGAAGAAATTGACTTCCACAAGATATAAAAGACCATCAAAATTGATTTCTATCCCTCATTTCATCAACAAAGAGCTCTCACTCACTATAATTCCACTTCATCAGCATTTTCAGGGCCAAAGGATACTTCAAAAGGTGATTCCAGGCAGCCACACTGTGCTTTCACTCTAAAGGCCACAAAACCTGTTCTCAAGGGTTCTCAAAGGAAATTCAAGTTTTTATCAACAGTCTACAGGTAAGCTAAGTTCTCTTGATACCTCCATCAACTTTATTTCCTTGTTTGTATGGTGCATAGCCTCCATTTGTCCCCAACATTGTGTTTTTGGCATTTTTGCTAGCTGGGACTGTGTAAAAATTCCCTAGACTAAATCCTACACCCATTTCATCCCTTTCCACTTCCCAAAGTTCACTAACACTTCTACCTACTTCCCTAAATTTTCATACCCTCATTTCCCTTCCCTAAACCCTTCATCTTATCCCCTCACCGACTTCCCTTATTTTTTCCACTAGGGTTTTCTCTTGCACACTATCAACATGGAGGAAGAAAACAAATCTTATAATAAGGGAGGTCAAATATCAAGGTATGAACCACTCAACACCCATGAGCTGATGTCCTCCTCACTATCCAAGCAATGCTTTCATAATTTAGGGTATTTAGGGTTCTATGAGTAATTTCAGCAAGTCAAGTATCATGCCAAGTTGACCGGCCTGTTTGCCACTAATCTTAGGAGAGATAAGGTCATTGTTGCAGGGGTCATCTTCACAATTTCAACTGAAGCCATAGAAGCAACCACATGGATACCAAACAGTGGAGAGAAGTGGTTTAAGAGCCTCAACTTGGATGTGCAAAATTACAAACCCTTCATAAAAGGTTACTATAAGCACAATATTAAGAAGGTTTTTCCTTTTGGACAACTCCTTGAGAAGTTTTCTCCATTGATGAGGATGATTATGAAATATTTTACATGTGAGGGTCGATTTTCGATATTGTACAAGTATCATGTCAGATTTCTAATGCATTTCACAAGGATAAAACCACTTAACTTACCCTACTACCTCTACAAGAGCTTGGATAAAATGGTAGAGAAGGTGCAGCATAAACAAAGTGATCATCAAACCGGCCTTTTTAACCATTCCCTCATCAAAATCATTGTATTGCATTAGCTTGAACAAATAATATCACTTGGGAGACATTCATTCAATCAAATGTCTTTTTGCCTTCTGCTAATCAGTCTACAAGCCAAAGTACACCATCAACACCATCCAAGCATATAGAGATTAGCTCATCTAGAAGAATTAGATTCAAGAGGACATCTAGGCCTGAAGTGACTCAAACATATCATAGAGGAAGGAGGCTTGTGTTTTCTCCAAACATTATGGAATGGTCCAAGACTACATCAGCAGAACAGGGATCACCATCACAACATAAGGCACCTTTACAAGATGAGGAGCAATTCCATATTTACACTGATATAGTGAACTTGAAGGTTAATGAATAGCATAAGATATTAGAGTCGTTCATCATGGAGAACGATACTGAGATCAAAGAGCTTAAGGAAAATTTGTCTAAGGTCAATTTCATGGTTGCATTCCTAGAGTAGGAGAATAAGCAATTGAAGATAAATAAACTACTCTTGAATAAGCATAAGGTTGATGTTAGCAAAGAATATGTAAAGGGAAAAGAATTAGTTGACACAGGTGATTCAAATGAGCATCAAGAGCAAGTGACAAGGAAGAGGCCAAGGACTAGAGGACTCAAAAGGGAACTTTAGCAACAAAGAGAGCAGATGTCTTCAGTTGACCTAATTGTAGTAGAAATAAATGAAAATAGGGAGTTTTGGCTTGGCAAAGTAAATTTTCATTTAGAAAATCTTCTTAAGAGAACCAAAAGAGACAACAAATTGCAAAGGCACATGGCTACTCATTACTACACAAGGAATTAGGTCTCCAAAGTCAAAATCAAGCAGTTGAAGAAAAGACTCTAGGAAACCCTAATCAGGCAAAAAGAGAAGGTTAAGTTGGATTTGCTTGGTGATACTTCACTCAGAGAATGGCATATCATTTCAGGACTTCATGGAGCATCTCTAGACCAATTTTAAAGGAATTTGGAGGAATTTTAGTTTTTATCAATCTTTCGAATTTTTTGAGAGAGTCACTGGGTCAAAAACGCAGTGTGCCCCACGTTATGATTTTTTTGGGGAGCTCCAAATGACATTTGGTTTGCATATATAGATTCATTATCACTTTTACATCACTTCTAGCCCTT
The DNA here is from genome assembly GCA_000404065.3 of Pinus taeda. Lineage (NCBI taxonomy): Eukaryota > Viridiplantae > Streptophyta > Pinopsida > Pinales > Pinaceae > Pinus > Pinus taeda. The sequence continues at coordinate 79,143 of APFE031495211.1, forward strand.
GGGAGCAAGCTTTTAGAAGGTTATGGTAGGTGGAAAAGGCCAAAAACTATTCAAAAATCACCTCTCTGCCCTCTTTTTGAAACGTCACCGTGCTTTTGGAGTACCTCTAGGAGAATGAAGTTTTCGAGGGCTAGAAGAAACTGTTTTCAGTGCTTGAGGATTCTATCATGTACGAGACATCCAAATATATCTCCATCACTTTTCATATTAGGATTTCACCCTTGGGAAGGCCTCCAAAAATCAATTTTACCAATTTTGTTGTGCTTTCTCCTTACACGCTGTGCTTTTTCCTGAATTTGCTGTGTTTTTTCCTTAAAACTTTATTTGTCAGTTTTATCAGTTGTAATCAAATTATCATGATGTAATTACTTTTCTTTGGTGTAATAATGATGTAATGAAAGGTAAACAAGCTTGTTAGGTTGTTTTCATGTAAATTTATGCCTCATTTATGAGGCCTATTCAGTCAAAGTTTAAATGGAGGATTTGCTTTAACCTCCCTAGACATTAGGGTTTTTTTAAAAACATCATGTAATCAGTTCTTAAACTGAAGGATTCAACCCTGAGAGAGGGGAAAATGGTTTTGGTCTGTATGTATCTAGTTTTTAGTCATAGAACAAGTTGGACATCATAGAGTATAACTCTTGGAGCTTGTACTTCATCACTTTTGCAGAAAATCAATGGATAGTTGTTGCGATTATTAAGGAATTCTTGTGTTGTGAGTTGTGATCATGTTTTCTCTCTGTTATCATTTTATATGAATGATAAATCCATATTCTTTCCATGTCTATGCTTTTCTGTGATTTTCCTATGAGGTTTTAAACATAATTCTTAGTAATAAGTTATGTTTTGTTAGGAACTTCATGTTTACATCACCTATCTTCTGATGAATGAATTCATGCTTTCCATGATCATTTTGATCTTTGTTTTTCCACCCTACACTACATCGACAAAACCCCAAAGTATCACAAAGGCATACCTACCCTACTCCTTTATATCTCTTGCAGCTAAAACCTTTGATATTTTGACCTAGTTCCCTGATTTTCACTCTTGATCCAGCAAAATCCTAACATCTTCAAAATCCTAGAGTTGAACATATCTAGACTAACATCGTTTCCTACTCTAGTCATAATTGTATGTGAGTTCACAGAGAGACCCCTCTCTAGTTTAGCAAGGCTAGCTACTGAACCTAAGTGTTTTGAGGTTACCTCCATCAATCTCCTTTCTCAACCCTTCGATATTATGTAAGATAAAAGTCTCCATGCAATACACCATGTAGGGCCCCAAAGTGGGCTTGGAGCACAAATATTGGTCTCATGGGTCTACAAATGAAATAAAATCCTATACACTGCTCCCAATGAGGTCTCTAATGATGGTGTCTAGCCTTCCAAGTCTCAAAGGTGAGATGAACCTCCTCTAGGCCTTAGATCAACGAACATAATCATGCTAAGTCGATCAGTGCATGTTGTTCCGATGCATCATATTAAGAATAATGTGGGGCAATGAGAAAAGTGTGGAAGGTCTTGAAGGTTCCCATGGCATGAAATGATCCTCTGACACATGATGGAGTCTGATGGCTGTGGAGCTATAAAAGGGGTCTCTTTCACCTCTAATTACCTCACATTAATATGTCAATCTTGGAACGTTTTGTTATTTCAAAGAGTGTCTCAGTCTAAGGCTATAATTTTCTAGAGTAATGTTAGTAGCACAGTGTTGAAAATACAAGAGTAAATGGAAACTACTTCAAGAGATTAAACCACACATTCATAAAACTAAGCAATTTATCAGTCAAGCATTCGGTAGCAATAACCCATCCCTTTGGAAACTGATGGAAAAGGAAACGAGAGAACAGATCATGGATCTGGAAGCCAGAAAGTGGATGTCAATGCTCACTACAGCCTGAGATCATTCTTCACACCAAAATAACAAATAACAAGAAATGAAAAATCAAATAAGAAATGGAATAGTAATTAAGAAATAGAACAACAGTCCTGAAATGGAACAACAACTACGAAATAGAACAACAAATTTGAAATGGAACAACAAACCTGAAATGGAATAGCAGTTAAGAAATAGAATAGCAACTAAGTCTAACAAGAAGTAACACCTTAGTCTATAAGATCAAATGCACTAATCGTAATATACAGGAATCAAACGACAATCCTTCACTCTCAAGGGCGGATTGAATAACACACACAAATGGAACATCACTTATTATTGATGAATTATAGAACAATGCTCGAAAACCATATATACACATGGCACACTTAAATAGTAATCTGATCCAGTTATCAATCTCGGTTAGACAGAGTACGACTGCATTTCAAAATAGAACAACATTGTTTATAAATCCAACAATCGCAAAGAACATAATTTCCAAGATGAATTCCATAATGTTAATGAATAAGTGCATAGCACAAAGGCTCTGTAATTAAACTACAACAATATTCTGTAAAGACTAGCAGTATTATAACACCTAAAGGAACAGTGATACGATGCAGAGTCAATACAATAGTTCTGTCTTTAGAAACCTTAATAAATTAAACATAACAGATCATGTGATGTAAATTTATAAAACACATCAAATTACCAAATAACGTCGATAAGCAAACCACGCATAAACCAAATGTAATGGTACAGGAGCAAGTGTCCTCCAGGGCCGGGCCCTTAGCCTCTAGGAGTACACTGCTTGAGGTTATTCTAGACTCAAAGATGAAAGAGTAACCAAGTTTGTATTAATGCATAAAGTGAAATTACAATAGACCAGTTCTTAAGGAGACTCGATGATCAAAGTTTTGATCTTAAAGGAAATTACTTAAACATAACAACATCTCCCCTCTCGAGCTAACAGTGCTGCCCCTTTTATAAGGGTGAAGGCAAAGATATCTAAGTGCATATATAGATAAAACAACAATCCCTCAGGATCAAGGATCCTGAGGGATTCACCGAACCGTTAGTCCTCAATCATCTCTTTTATTTCCTGCGTCGAGCCGATATCTCCACTTCCTTTCCAGGGCTGATTAGCTTTGATTTGCTTTGCCTTGTTTGCATACGGTCTCCCGTCAAAGGGACATCGGTTAACCCGTCCTTGTCCTTTCCTTTGGAACAGAAGCTTCTCGTTTTTCCTTCTTCCTGCATAAGGAAATGAAAATTGTCAGTGTTTTCGTCTTGCATATCAATATCACATGTTTTATTACAATTCTTTATCTTTTTCTGAGTTCATGATGCAAAAGGTTTGTAAGTTTTAATGAAAAGACGCTGAAATAATTATCAAAATCATACCTTTTTTATTACTCCACACACCCCCCTTCTTACCCTTTTTCATGCCGTCATGAAAACATTGTAGTTGATGTGTAAGGCAGTGAGTGAGTAGGCTGGAGATGGAATCTCAGGGGAAGGCCTACAGCCATGATGCGTAACTAGGTATTCAAAGAAATGGCCTGTCTGACCCTCAGGAATCTCATACAGGGCTTGGTATCTGGGTGCAGGGTGCCAAATAATTAGACTCTGGAACCTATATCCTAACCAGGATGACCCTGCCTCAAAATCATTTCGCCATAGAGGTGAAAGCGGTTGGCAGCTAATTTAAAATTCTCATACTTAAATGGTTCCTTGAGCTAGATATTCGGATTAGAGATTTAATACCAAAATTTAGATGCATCAATGGCAGGGTCTTTGATAGAGAAAAAGTATTCTAATCCCTATCGAATGATTGCCTCATGCATGGGCCCTAATGCTTCAATTACACCTAGAGTCTTCATGACGTTTCTATGTTTTCTCCATAACTATATTGGATCCCTAGGCTCAGCTCTTATCCATAAATCTAATCTGTTTTCTTGTCTTTCGAAAGCATTATAGGCTTTGAGCCATTTAATTTGATTAACCCCAAATGAAATAAATGCCTATAATTGGATATCCCCAACAAAAGGGCCAGGGTTTAGCTTAGTCTCCTATTCTAATACAAGGTTATGTAAATAAAACTCACACAGTAGTCTCTGAACTTTTACCCCGTAGTGCTTACAACAGTTTATAAAATCATTGATGGTGTTAATTTGTATGGGAGCACCTGCTTTAACAGCTTTTATTTTCAATTGAAAATATCATTCCATTAAAAACAAGGCATAATTCTTAGCAGGGGCTCTACATGCTACGACGTCATTGTATAAAGAACATAAGGTATCCATCTGCTTGATAACTATATCTAACCTACGAGTTACCTTCGCGACTTTTTCTTCTTCCCTTCGCCACCCTTCAAAGGCCTGGCTTTCGAATAGATTGACGTTCCTAAGCTACTGATGTAGCTCTTCATACTTTTCTCGAGGGACAATTTGCTCTCTAAGCTTTTCTGCTGCTTGTTGAGCTTGCTTCAAACCCTTTCGTAGGGTTACCGACTTTGGATCTCTTTTCCATGCGGCAGTGGAGGCCGGGAGTTTTACCTAAACTTTCCTATTGTGTTGTTTTGAGTTCATGACTCTTATCACCCCCGAAGGTAGTGCCTCCATCTGAATTTCCTTATCGCGGGTCAACATCTCATCCATTTCTATCTTAACGTGGATATCAGTCCATTGTTGTTCCTTTTCAATTGGAACAACAGTCTGTTTCTCAACATCATTTGGAACAGCAGCCTGGTTTTTGACAGGGTTTTGAACAACAGGATGGAGTCTGGTCCTCCGCCCCTTTGTCTTGAGGGGTTTTGCTGGAGTGGTTGCATTTTTCCTTCTCGAAGTCCTTTACCCTTTGCCTTGATTTTAGAATCCTAATCTGATGGTGGAGCTGAACAATTATATTCAGTAATTTCTATTGTTCCCTTCGCAATTATCTAATTTCCACAATTTCCTTAGAAGGAACAGCAGACTCTTCACTGTGGCCTGGACTGTGACTAATTCCCTGATTTCCTCTCTGGGGTGTTTCTTTGTTGCTCTGCTCTGGTTGTTCCGGGGAAAGAACCCTAACTGGTTTTGTTATTTCTTGGGCGACCTCCTTTTCTACCTTCACAAGTGATGTAGCTTTGGATGGTCTTTGCCAATTCCACCCACGGCTCTCCTAATGCTACTGGCAGAACCCCCTTTCCTCTAATTGTCAGGTTATGGCCTTCGTCCTGGAATATTTCTATAATCTTTTGCAATCCTAACCCTAACCCTATTTATCTCTACTATCTCTCTCCTTTGTAATTCAAGTCTTGATGATGAGTCTAGGTCTAGACTCGAAATGTCGACAAAGAAAAAATGAAAACTGTGGAATATCCGAGTGAAGATTCTAAAAAATCTCTCCTTCTTTAACTTCCATATAGATCCAGTGACTGGCAGTCCCGAGACTTCTGCGATTATGTTTTCGGTGACTGCTATGTGTCTCCACCTCACTATGGAGTGATCCTCTTGCAAGTTCTGCAAGAATTTAATTGCCACAGTCTCGTTAGACTCCTGCAAGCAGTTGAGATAAGTCAACCACCCTGCTCTTGCCAAGATTTCCTGGGCAGCGAAAGAGATTGTTAACACCTGTGGTTCTCTTTGAATCGATTTTCCTCCCATGTTTATGGTTTCGCTGTAAACTCTCAATGGAACGACAACTGTTCACGCTGTTAAAACACAGATAGGCTGACAAACGCAAGACCCGCTCAAAATCTAATGCTGCAGAATATACGATGGAAATGGCTTATAAATAGTAATTCATTCAAAAAAAATTAAAAAAATAGTATACCATTGAGCCATGCTATACCCCAGTATGCAGCTTCCCGAATAGTGATCTGACATGTAATCTAGGGTATGATGAGGTTAACCTCCCCCCTGCAATATGATAGGTCGTCCCGGCCGTCAAATAAAGGAGCGACACCCATTCTGAAATAGAGTCCTTAAGGAGCAGCGTATGGAAATATGCCATGTTTACAAAAGTGGCAAATTACCGAAATCGAGGCGTAGAGTTGAGTCGCTTAATACGTAAGAGACTGCGGTGATATGATGCAAGGCTAGGGATAGGACATCTGCCGTGGATATAGAGTCTCATGCGGTCATTGTCAATTGTTCTGTCATGATTGGTGATAATAGATATTCATGCGTTGTATGGTTTGGGAAATAATATATAATTGATTACTAAGGCATAAGAAATAAAAGGGTGCTAATAACTTCCTATTGGTGTAAATAATGTGACTCCAATACCATTAACAGTGCTCTGTTGCCGAGAGGTGTCCATAACCTTGGCAAAGTTGTTTATTTCACCCATGGAACCATGATCCTTTGTGTATGCTTAGGAAATGTTGTGTGATGTCAAAATGTAGGCCATTATGCTGGCTTAGTGACAAGTTAGCCATAATGCCATTCACGAGAAAGGAGCAAAAGGTGGGCAGACTGGCTCGTGATGAGACCTCCTGTTCCAAGGGTTCTTTATTTGATATACCTTTTGGACCATATCCATGATATGGTGGCCATAGTGAGAATCCCACTTTGCTTTCATCCTCATGATCATGGTAGGCTAGCTCTTAATGAGAACCCCTATCCTGCATTTGACAACTTATAATGCATTAAGACATCATTGTTTGCTCTTTTTTTTCTTTCTTCTTCATAAAGTAATTTCCCTATTTATACACAAAGGGTGGTTCAACACTCCTTAAGAGTAGGAATGGTGGAAGAAGTCTCAACATCTCAATAGGAAGATATAAACCCTTTTCTCTTATTCCTAAATAATAATCAAAGAGGATTAAAAGGGACCAACATGATAAAGATAATGAATCAGAGCAGAATTCGTAGAACAATGACAACAAAAGATAATGAATAAGCGTGTCCTTCCTTCTGTCCTCCTACTAATTTAGAGAAATTTCTTATAAACATAGCAATTTTATGATTCACTGATTTCAGTATGTTGTGATTTTGTATCCATTGCATAAGTGCATAGCTATATTCTAAAAGACTTGAAAGAACAGGGACAATAAGCATCCTTAATTTAGAGCAGCAAGGGGAACAAGCTGTTTCAAAGGGAGAGAAAAAGAGTGCAAGTGGTGTTCCTTTTAGAAGAAGGAACAACAAAAGACCACAAATATTGTTCCTTTGGAAATGGAACAGCAGAAAACACAAATGTCATTCCTTTGAAAAAGGAACAACAGAAATTGGAAATGTTGTTCCTTTGGAAAAGGAACAGCAAAACATACAAATGTTGTTCCTTTGGAAAAGGAACAACAGAAATCGAAAATGTTGTTCCTTTGGAAAAGGAATAGCAAAACACATAAATGCCATTCCTTTGGAAAAGGAACAACAGAAATCGAAAACGTTATTCCTTTGGAAAAGGAACAACAAAACACACCAATGTCGTTCCTTTGGAAAAGGAACAATAGAAATCGAAAACGTTGTTCGTTTGGAAAAGGAACAACAAAATACACAAATGTCGTTCCTTTGGAAAAGGAACAACAGAAATAAAAAACATTGTCCCTTTGGAAAAGGAATAGAAAAACATGCAAATGTCGTTCCTTTGGAAAAGGAATAGCAGAAATAAAAAACGTTGTTCCTTTGGAAAAGGAACAACAAAACATGCAAATGTCATTCCTTTGGAAAAGGAACAACAGAAATCGAAAATGATATTCCTTTGGAAAAGGAACAACAAAGCAAACAAATGTCGTTCCTTTGGAAAAGGAACAAAAGAACTCAAAAATGTTGTTCCTTTGGAAAAGGAACATCAAAATACACAAAAATGTCATTCCTTTGGAAAAGGAACAACAAAAATCGAAAATGTTGTTCCTTTGGAAAAGGAACAACAGAACACAAAAATAAAGAAAAAGAACAAAATTACGGCAAAATGACGGCTGATCCAAAGGGGGTTGTTCTTTTGAAAAAGGAACAACCGGAAGAAAATGTTGTTCTTTTGAGAAAAGGAATAGCAAAAATAGTAACGAAAAAATGCTGATTAAAAAATATGTACAACAATGATTGAAATTATGTACAAACTGTAAAAAGAAATAATTTTCTTAATGAGTTATAGGTGAGGAAGACTTCTCTTCCTCCCCCAAAATCTCCATATCAGAGTCTCGGCGTAGCTGCTGGCAGAAGGACTCCAAGTGAGTGGTTTGCGATAGAGACGAACTCGGTAGCCATTTGCCTTGAAGGCATATCCAGAACCGTCAATAGTGATTAGAGTAAGGGTACCATTGTCATGTACCTTCTGGATTTCGTATTGTCCCAACCAACGAGTCTGGAGTTTCCCAGAGAAGTCCTGAAACCTAGAGTCGTAGAAAAGAGCCCAGTCACCTTCGTGGAAGACTTTATTTTTAATCAGAGCATCATGCCATTTAGCTCGCTGCTGCTGGATCAGGGCAATGTTTTGAAGTGCAGAGAGCCTAATTTTGTCCAGCTCATTAATTTGTTGTAATCGATTAATTTGTGCCTCGGTTAGATCTAAGCCAACTTCTTGTGCTATTCGTAATGTTTGGATTTCGAATTCTATGGGGAAAATGGGTTGTTTTCCAAACACTAATTCATAAAGTGAGTAATTAGCGGTACTACTCCATGTTGTTATGTAATCCCACAATACTTCAAGTAGTCTGGCAGCCCAATCACGTCTATGTGACACAATAGTTTTTGTTAGGATTGCTTCTATTATTTTATTGTTGCTTTCTACCTGCCCATTTGCTTGTGGGTGGTATGGAGTAGTGATTTGATGTTGGACATGATAGTTGTTGAGTGTTGCAGCTATTCTGTTCCCAGCAAACTATGATCCACCATCTTTAATTATCTCTCTTGGAAGGCCATACCGTACAAATAGATGGAATAGGAACTATATGACAGAGTCCTCTGTAGCTCTTGGAAATGCATCTGCTTCCACCCACTTGGTGACATATTCTGTTGCCACCAAAATATATGTTTTTTGGTTTGATGATGGGTTAATTGGTCCAAAAAAATCAAGAACCCATCGCTCGAATGGTTCGATGACTAGCTATGGTTTCAGAGACATCTAATCAGACTGACCAAGGCGTCCTGCTCTCTAGTAATTGTCACAGTTTTGGACGAATTTCTTTGCATCTTTGAAAATCGTGGGCCAATAATACCCTGTTTGCAGCACTTTATGTCCAATTCTGCAATCAGCGAAATGTCCACCACATGTTCCGTTATGGCAGGCTTTCAAAATGTCAAAGATTTCATCTTCTCAAACACATCTCCTAATATGCATGTCTGCCCCTGTGTGGAACAAATAGCTCCCAATCCAAGAAAATTGAGTACTCCACTGAACAATCTGTTTCCGCTCATTAGGGTTTAAATGCTTTGGTAGTTTACCTACTGCTAGGTAATTGGCAACATCAGCATACCAGGGTGTTTAAACAACCACAAAAAACAAATGTTCGTCTCGAAATTGATCTTCAACTACTGCTACATCAATTGGCTTTGGCATTCTTGAGAGAAAATCGGCTACAGGATTTTCTTTTCCAGATCTATCCTTGGCTGTAATATCAAATTATTGCAATAAAATCAACCATCTAGTTATTTTTCCATTTGTGATAGGCTTGTTTGCTAAATATTTTATGGCAGAATGATCTTTGTACAAGATAACATGATATCTAGTAATGTAATGTCTAAACTTATTAACAACATGTATTACAGCTAGAAATTATTTTTCAGTAACAGTTTAGTTTAATTCAGCAGGGGATATATTTTTGCTGATGTAATAAATTGCATATGATTTTTTATCCTCTTCCCGCCCAAGGACTGCTCCAATGGTTGTATCTGAGGCATCAAATGATATCTGAAATGGAAAATCCCAATTTGGTCCTCGAAGCACTGGGGCTACGGATACGAGCTTCTTGAGATCCTTGAAAGCACGTTCACATTTTTTTGTCCAAAGAAAATCAACATTACCAGTTAGTGCATACAAAGGTGCGACAATATCCGAATAGTGTTCTATAAATCTCCTGTAATAACCTGAAAATCCAAGAAAAATGCATACCTCCGTTTGAGTGGTAGGAGTGGGAATAAGCAAAGGTATTTGGATTTCGGCTGGGTCTACCTGAATGCCAGCTGTTGAAATATAGTGTCCTAGGATAAGTCCTTCAATCATCATCATATAACATTTTTCATGGCTTAAACAAAGCCTGGTAGCAATGCAGCGTTGTAGGACTTTTTCTAGTATATCTAGTGCTGGATCGAAATCATCTCCATATGGTGTAAATTCATCCATGTATTCTTCAAGTCCTTCATTTATTAAGTCTGCGAAAATGCTAAGGATAGCCCTTTGGAATGTGACAGGAGCATTTCATAAGCCAAAAGGTAGAACTCGGTAGGCAAATGTTCCCCAAGAACAAGTAAAAATAGTTTTGTCTTGGTCTTCAGGGGCAATCTGAATCTGATTGTATCCATTGAAGCCATCTAGGAAAGAAAATAATTTCTTTCCTACCAAAGTGTCTAATACTTGGTCGATGAATGGGAGAGGAAAGTGGTCTTTTTGTGTTGCTTTATTTAGCTCTCTGTAGTCCACACAGATTCTCCATTTCCCATTCTTTTTTGGTACCACCACAAGCGGAGAGACCCATTTACTATCAGAGATAGGGTAGATAAAATTGACATCTAAAAGTTTTTGAAGTTCAGCTTTTACCACATCTTTTAGATGAGGATTTAGTGTCCTCTGAGGCTGACGAACCAGTCTCGCATCTTTCTCTATATAAATGTGATGTGTACATAACTGGGGGTCAATTCCTTTCATATCAGGGTAGTCCCATGCAAATGCTTCTTTATATTTCCTTAACACATGGATGAGCTTCATTCCTTGTTTGGATGTGAGGTTGGCATTAATGTTTAAGGTTTTTCTCGGTTCAATTTCCACAATTTTACTATTTGCAACACAGGTAATAGGTATTGTATGATCATGTGTATCTTTAAGAGGATCTTCTTCTAATTCACTATCAAATGTTGCTTTTATCATATGACATTGTGCGTGGGATGTGAGTTCAGTTTGAGTAATGAAATTATTAATGGCATCATCTTCTATTTGATCTTTGAAATCAAGTGCCTATTGTATAGTTAATGGAGATCTAATGTTATGAGTAAGGTATGATACAGGGTGCCTATTAGTTTTGACTATTGTGACACTTGGCTACGCTGGAGGATATAGAACTAAGTTCTTGATATCTTCTCCTCTGGTTATGATCATATTTCCTTGTCGACGGTGAATATAAGCATCGGCAGTGGCAAGCCAAGGTCTACCTAAAATCAATGGATTTCCATCAAGTCGGGTTTTGGGATTTATTATTAGAAAATTGGTTGGATATTCCCAAGAGTCAACAGAGACCATGACATCATGTAGTGTGCCCTTTGGCCTAACCACAGATCGGTCAGCCAATTCTAGCAAGGTAGAGGTGGGTTCTACAGATGTAATGCCTAGCTTTTGGCAAGTAGTGGTTGTTAAGATATTGATTGCAGCTCCTAGATCAACTAACGCATTGGAAAGGGTCTGGCCATAAATTTTTCCAGTTACTATTGGATTTCCTGGGTCTTCATATTTAATGGGTGCTTCTTTTCCTGATAATAAGTCAGATAGAGTGCCGACTACTTGGAATCTTGGATTATTTGTTATATTCCTCCTTGGTTTCTTTATGCATAATTCTTTGATAGTTTTTGCGTATATCGGGATGTCTTGAATGGCTTGGAGGAATGGAATTTTTATGTACAAATTTTGTAATTCTCCCAGAATGTCAAAATCAGGATATTGTATAGGTCGAGGTATGACTAATCGTTCTGGGAACGGGGGAGAGGATGTGGTTGCTTGATTATAAGTTTGTTGTTTATTTACATCCTTTTCTTGTGACAGATGTTCTCTGGGTAACTGATTTTTAATGCGAACTGTCTTATCTCCCTCGGTTTCAATAATACGCCCAGATCTTAATTGAAGATCATTACACTCCCTCAGATCGACTCCTACTTCTAGTGTTTCTATGATTTGGACAGATTGGACCGGTCTGTTATTTGGATTGGGGTTGGGTTGGGCTGGGAGTTGCAGTCTCAGATTAGACTGGGGATTTTTTTGTAAGTCTGGCAGTGTAGGTTGAGGGAACGGAATGGTTCCTACTGGCTGATGCATTTGTCTCTGCGAGTTTGTCTACCAGGCTGAAATTTGTGAAGTAGGGGGAGTCCATTGTGGTGGGTATGCGTTACTTTGCCAATATGGTGGGGTATAAGGAAGATTCCGTCAACCAGATTGGCTTGTCTGATTCAACCACGAGGTTTAGGAAGGAAACGACTGTGGTGACCAATTTGGAAACGGGGATTGAAATTGACTTTGCCACATATTATATTGTTGAGCATTATACTGCTGAGGCTGAGAAGAAGAAGTTGGGTCTGGAAACATACCAGATTGTCGCAGCTGCCACTGACAGCGTTGGTTGAGCAAATACACTGATTCTGGCTCTTCTTCTACTTCCTTATATACTTCTTTCAATCCATGAAGTGAGGGACAACACTCCGGAAGGTGATATTTTTTGCAGATGGCGCATGTTTGGACTACATCCTGTGGGCACTCCTTATGGCTATGCTTTTTCCTGCATCGGGGGCAAAAGATTGACAAATTCTGTTCTGCCCCCATTTGCTTCTGTTTGGCCTGCATAATATCAAGTTGTGTAGTTAGTGTCCCTAGTATATCAGTTTTAAAATTTTTCAATAAATTTCCAATTTCTACACGCGTTACTCCTTCTGTCGAAATTTTATTATCTCTTATAAACCGATCATGTGATGCCGGTTTTACTCTTGTGTTGCCTCTCCAGCTCCTGATACATAAATCAATAATGTCAGCAAAGTTTTCTTGATAAATATCTCCTCTTCCCATAATGTTTAATGTTTCAATCCATTGTTCCTTCATGCCCCTTATTAATGTTGTTTTTAACACATTATCAGGTAAAGGCAGTGACGCATAAGGAGATCTTTGTAGATTATACTGAAAACGTTCCACATACTCCTCTAATGTTTGGTTTGGTCTAGCTATCATCTGGAATATTTCGTCCTTCAGTTCTCTAGACCAGCAATAATCCTGATAGTTTTTTAGAAAAGATTATTTCATTTTATCCCAGTTATTTATAAGCCACGTAATCCCATAAACCATCTTAAAGCAACCCCTTTTAGTGTAGAGGGAAACAGTTTCATTTTCTGGGGGTCGGTGATGTAATCATATCCCCTACATAGTACATTGAATTCAAATAAAAAAGCATCCGAGTCTTCTGATGTAAGACCGTGGAATGTAGGGATATGTTGAAGAGGGATTGCTTTCATAGGCGCATTTGCTGCAGAATCCACTATGGGGTATTGTAATGTAGAGGTTTTGGTGTTTGGCTGGTTTTGAGCAATTGGGTTGAATATATGCCAATAACTTTCTAGGATATCTAGGAGGGTATTCCTAGGTTGAGAGGGAATGGCTTTAACAGGAATAGTTTTAATAGCACTTCCTCTATCTGGGATAATGAGAGTGCCTAATGTTTGAGGAGATTGAGTTTCTTCAAGATGATTTTTGCAGCACTTCCCTTGTCTGGGTTGTTTAATGGATGAGTCGTCTCAAGAGGAGATCGCGGTTCCTCAGTTTCCCCTGTCTCTCCTCCTCCTTCACAAAGATTACTGAAATTCCCTTCCTGCAATAGTTCTAGAGTAGAATTTTCAATTTTTTGAAAGTCTTGCTCTTCAGTTTGACTATGCACCTCAGCAAAGGCTACAGATGGTAATCCTGTGGCCTGAAGGGAACTAGTAGGATGTTTAGAAATAACTTTTTTGGGTCCTACTGAGGGTTGAGATTCTGATTTCTTAAAGATTTAGTCTATGAAGGTTGGTCGGCCAAGGGTCACCAGCCCCTTAGCTTTTTCTGGCTTGGGTAGAGGTTTGGAATTCTTTTCTGGCTTTTGTTGCTTAGTCATGCACACAAATTAACTACTGAATTCTACTCAAACAAAACAACAACAAATCTGCAAGAAAGAGGGCAGAGGAGTAGGGCTGTTACGTGCTCCACACGTAGATTCTTACCTTCCGTTTTCAAAACCCAATTCTTCCCTAGCAGGTTCATACACTACTCAAAAAAAAAGAACAAATGGCTACACTCTTTCCTTGACAACGACGCCAAAATGTGGAGCTATTAAAAGGGTCTCTTTCACCTCTAATTACCTCACATTAATTTGTCAATCCGGGAATGTTTTGTTATTTCAAAGAGTGTCTCAGTCGGAGGCTATCATTTTCCAGAGTAATGCTAGTAGCACAGTGTTGAAAATACAAGAGTAAACGAAAACTAATTCAAGAGATTAAACCACACATTCAGAAAACTAAGCAATTTATCAGTCAAGGGTTCGGTAGCAATAACCCATCCCTTTGGAAACTGATGGAAAAGGATACCAGAGAACAGATTGTGGATCTGGGAGCCGGACAGTAGATGTCAATGCTCACTACAGCCTGAGATCGTTCTTCACACCAAAATAACAAATAACAAGAAATGAAATGACAAATAAGAAATGGAATAGCAATTAAGAAATAGAATAGCAGTCCTGAAATGGAACAACAATTACGAAATAGAACAACAAATCTGAAATGGAACAGCAAACCTGAAATGGAACAACAGTTAAGAAATAGAACAACAACTAAGTCTAACAAGTAGTAACACCTTAGTCTATAAGATCAAATGCACTAATTGTAATCTACAGGAATCAAACGACAATCCTTCACTCTTAAGGGCGGATTGAATAACACACACAAATGGAACAACACTGATTACTGATGAATTATAGAACAGTGCTTGAAAACCATATATACACATGGCACACTTAAATAGTAATCTAATCCAGTTATCAATCTCGGTTAGACAGAGTACGAATGCATTTCAAAATAGAACAACGTTGTTTATAAATCCAACAATCACAAAGAACATAATTTCCAAGATGAATTCCGTAATGTTAATGAACAAGTGCATAGCACAAAGGCTCTGTAATTAAATAACAATAGTATTCTATAAAGACCAGTAGTATTATAACACCTAAACGAACAATGATACGATGCAGAGTCAATGCAATATTTCAGTATTTAGAAACCTTAATAAATTAAACATAACAGAGCATGTGATGTAAACTTATAAAACACATCAGATTACCAAATAACGTCGATAAGCAAACCATGCATAAACCAAACGTAATGGTACAGGAGCAAGTGTCCTCCAGGGACGAGCCGTTAGCCTCCATGGCTACACCACTTGAAGTTATTCCAGACTCAAAGATGAAATAGTAACCAAGTTTGTATTAATGCATAAAGTGAAATTACAATAGATCAGTTCTTAACAAGACTCGATGATCAAAGTTTTGATCTTAAAGGAAATTACATAAACATAACAACATCTCCCCTCTCGAGCTAACAGTGCTGCCCCTTTTATAAGGGTGAAGGTGGAGATATATGAGTGCAGAAATAGATAAAACCGTGATCCCTTAGGATCAAGGATCCTGAGGGATTTGCCGAATCATTAGTCCTCAGTCATCTCTTTTCTTTCCTGCGTCGAGCCGATATCTCCACTTCCTTTCCAGGGTTGATTCGCTTTGATTTGCTTTGCCTTGTTTGCATACGGTCTCCCATCAAAGGGACAATGATTAAACCATCCTTGTCCTTTCCTTTGGAACGACAACATCTCGTTTTTCCTTCTTCCTGCATAAGGAAATGACAATTTTTAGTGTTTTCGTCTTGCATATTAACCTCACATGTTTTATTACAATTCTTTATCATTTTCCAAGTTCATGATGCAAAAGGTTTGTAAGTTCTAATGAAAATACATTGAAATAATTATCAAAATCATACCTTCTTTAGTACTCCATAATGGCTCCCAATGCATCGCCTAAGGGTGTAAATATGGTCCACTCATGGGATTGGGCCCTAGTTAAGTTTTCCATCCCATGATGAAACCACTTTCCAATTACATATAAGATCCAATGTAATTCCTTAGCATCAGATACAATAACTCATTAGTGCATCTAAGTGAACTAGGCTTGTTAATCAAGGGCACTTTGAGACTTTATAATGGGCTTCCCTTACAAACTTGGGGCTTTGAGCTTGTAATATTGTTACCTCCCTAGGTAGGAGTGGCCAATAAACAACTCTATTTGGTGTTCCTAGCCCCTAAGGAAAAAGACCGGTCCAAGGCACATCCTTCAATTGATATGACTCATGTGAAAAATGATGAGATGGATAGGGACACAAGGATATCGACACCAAATGTCGTGGGTTCAAGGATGGTAATGATGATGGATGTCCACGTATTTGGGTGTATAGTTGTAGGAGGGAGAGAGTGTGGATACATGAGCTACCCGGGCCTTTTTTTCCACCCTTCTTCATTTCCTTTTTCCTTCTGTTCATTTATTTTCTTTGTAGAGCAGATTGTGTATGATATAAGCAGTTATTACCCCCTTAACATGGGGGGGGTTCATTCCCCATCAGGGGCTGGGATGTGAATGGTTTCCTTAATGATGTGGGGGAATTCATGGGGCCCTATGAAATAGGGTGATGGCTATAATGATAAGGCGTAGAGCTCATGTTTCACTTTTTCCAATGTGATATTTTAATTTCCCACCCATCTTGCATTTTATAATATTATTTTCTTTTGTTTCTTTCATGTGGCCATGATTTGCTTTTAACTTTGTTTTAGCTGCATCAACCTCTAGGGCCACATTTCCAGGTCCAACCCAAACATGTGGAAATGGGGAGGGGTGTACCAGTGCCTTGTGGATCTAGTGATCATGTGGACCTAGAGAGGGAAGATGATGAAATAGGGCTTGTAATGTGCAAAGAAGAATGAAAAATGTGAAATGGGAAAACAACACTCCTCTCCCAAAATTAGTGTTTCGCAAATAGTTTCATTCCTAGAGCCATAATCCAATATGGGAGATCCCACAAGACTATGGTTGAGAATTAACCCCCCATTTAAGGTGAGGGAACACAACTACAGTCAAAACCCTTCCTTCTACTAGGTCACCTAATGATCCATACAGAAAGTGCCAAAAGAAAAACTAGTAGAAGACCCTGATTTCAAAATGAAAAACATAACTTTAGGATTGGATTACCCACCTTTAAACATATTCTATCAATAGATGGGTCATGGCACATACAACTGGATTAGGGAGTAAAGATCAAATGGTTCAATACATTGGCTACATTAGGGGTTGTCAGGGGTTTTTTGCTATCAGCTAAAGACAAATCTAGCAGAAAAATATTTTCTTATGGGGTCACCCACTTTTGGTGGGTAACATCTAGCTCTAATAGGGACATGAACTCTCTTTGGAGTGCATGATCAATCTACTTGAACGAGAGGTCAAGAGAACACCAAAAATATTTTGGGACCGTAGTCATGTATCTTTCACATCATAAACAATTTTGGAAGCATGTGCCCTAGGTGTACTTTATTTCCCATGTTTTCATTAAATGATAGAACCATATAGTAAATAAAATCTATTCTATGATGCAAATATAATATAAATGCACTTATTATAGCATGAGAACATGATATGATGATAGTAGCTATGAAAAATCAATATTCAATGCATCTACTCTAACATGCATGCTACATTATGCAAATGCTAAGTATAATCATACAACCAATGTAACTAGCATATCATTAGATCAAGATCATATTCCAGCCCTTATAATTAGTTATGATGTAAATTTTAAAACAAACATGATAATCCTAACACTCATCTTCTAGGTAAAAATGGTGGGAGGTGAGAAAATAAGAAGACAATAAATCATACAAAGGAGCCATGGAAAAAGGGGAAGAACATGAATCATGCTAGAACCAATAGATCATCCCCTCAGCCTCAAATATGGAGAAATTAATGGCCAATCTCAAGCACCCCTTCCCAAAATTCTCTTTAGTTGTGTAGTACTTTATGGGGTCCTTAAGAACATGATGAGAAGGATGAAGGGATGATTGGCATGGAGGAGCACAACAAATAAGTTGCTTTTCTTCATGATCATATTAAAAAGAGGCAAATGACGTAGACTCATAATCATTGATGGTTATGCATTAGGGAATGATAACGACATGGATGGATTGAATATACTTCCATGATCATAAGAAAAGTAGGGAAACACAATGATTTTATTGGTATCATCGATAGGGTTGTTGTCAAAACGATGGTTAATGACCTCCCACTTCACTTCTTCAATATGAAAGTAATCACTAATGTCACCATCTGAGATTTTAATGGGGGAATATTTCTTAGGGTTCTTAAAATGTACAATTACAATGATATCACCCTCAAAAAAGATTGGGCCCTCTTCCACTTTAATTTCCAAGGAACCCTCTCTGTCAAGATTATTATCATACTCACACTTAAAATCTCTCTTAATGTCTTCATAAATGATATCATCTTGATGATCTAGAAAAGTCTCCACCTTATCCTGCTTTTCTTGACCAACATTAGAATTTGTTTGATATGTTTATGATTATTCCAAGGAAGATATTTTCCTCTCCCTGTCCAAGTGTGCCTGTGATCTTCTACGCTTTTTTCACATGGAAGATTGTAAGCTAGCTCCTTCTCCCTTTCAGTTTGGAGTCAAAATTTCAGTCACTTGTACTTCCCCTGAAGTTGATGCTACCTTATACCGTCAACTTGTAGGAAAACTTTTGTATCTAACCCATACTCGTCCTGACCTTTCCATTGCTGTTGGCCTTGTTGCTCGGTTTATGCAAAGCCCACGTGAAAGTCATTGGAAAGCAGCTAAAAGAATACTTCGTTATGTTCGAGGTACAGTTCAGTTTGGAATTCATTACAGTGCCGAAGCATCTCCTCTATTGGTTGGTTTCACTGGTTTCGTTTGGGCTGGTGACCCTGATGATCGGAAATCTATTGCCGGTTATGTGTTCACTCTTGGTTCAGGACCTATTACATGGGCTTGTAAGAAACAAGGTGCCATTTCTCTTTCTTCAGCAGAAGCAAAATATCGTGGTGCCGTAGAAGCTAGTAAGGAAGCCTTGTGGCTTCGTCAGATCCTATCAGAGTTTGGCTTTCAGCAGCAGCATCCGACTACACTTTGGTGTGATAATCAAAGTGCCATTCTACTATGAAAAGATCCAGTCCAGCATCAGCGTAGCAAACACATTGAACTACACATGCACTTCATCAGAAAGCTCATTCATGACCATGTTCTTGAAGTGCAATATTGTTCAACAGATGATCAAGTTGCAGACATCTTTACAAAGGCTCTCACAGAGGTGAAGTTTACTAAACTTCGATTTATGTTGGAGTTCAGGAAGTTGTCACTAAGGGGGGATAGGCTCTAGTGCCTCCTTCCTTCTCCTATTGTGTCATATTTGTAAATCCTTCAATCCTATCACAAGTTGTTCTTAAGGGGGGATGTTAGGATATTCCGACACATAGGAAATAGTTAAGTTCAACTTGGTCTAGTATAGAGTTAGGTATAGAGTTAGGTAAAGTGTGTTTCTTTACTATTGTACATTTTGTAACTTACAATCCGACAGTCACGATATGTAGTGATCTGATGGTTCATTCTC
>APFE031495211.1:99944-112754 GCA_000404065.3 Pinus taeda
TGAGAGAAGCTTATGTAAATTTTCATTCTTTTATTAATAAATTTCCTGTAGTAGCCACGTTGGCGCAGGCCGCGGACTACTTTCCTCTTTGAGGGTTTTAACCACGTCAAAATACTGGTGTATTGATCTGTGATCTGTTTTTGAGCGGTGTCCTTTTGGTGTTCTGTCTGAGGAACTTACCCTGTAAATTCCTACACTTGCTAACATCTTCAAATTGTTCAAAATCAATGATTCCCCCTAGAGGGGGTTAGTATACCAATCCCTAACATCTCCTTTAAATGTCATTGCAAAGAGAATCGTAACTATATCTTTTTTTTTTCTTTATTAGGAATCTTAGAATAAAATTTCCATAGAAAATCCTCGACGTGCCTCTTGGAACTAGTAATACCACGTTCATAAAACTTGGGCAACCACTCATGGTGTTTATCAAGTAAATAGTGAGGGGAACTAGAGAATGCATCAAGGTCTAATGGTTTGAGTGAAATTAATTTATGATGGTCAATGTTCCCTTGGCCCTTTTCATTATATTTGGATTGAATAGTTTCGCTCTTGATAATTATATCTAAGCTTTGACAGGCATCCTTAATAGATTGAAACCTTGTTCTATATGCCAGAAAGTGTTCCACCAATATAGGGAATGAATGAGTTATTTTGGGATCATATGATTCCTTATGAAAATCCTAGTGGCCAGGTCCAATGGAAAGAATAAAAAAATGAATGATAACATCTTGATGTACCTTATTTATGCTTGAGGTATACCCAACAAATTTAGACACACAATCAATAGAAGTTGATGGATTACCGTCAAACTTCGCAGACCCTTCAAGGAGTTGCAATCAATTTTATTTGGTTGTAAATGAGTCCACTTAATATCTAATTATGGGTATAAATTTTCCCAATCATACATTGCCTTAAGTCTCGAATATTAACCATAAGAGGATTTACTAAGGTGAATTCAAAAATTCCTTGAGAGATACTTGCTTCACCCTAGAATCATTGGCTTTGAGGTTTAGTGAAGAACAAGGGCTTTGTTTTTCCAATGGAGTTGCCAGAAGAGGATCTATATTGTCGTTAAAATAATCACCTTTTCAAATATTTAATGAAGGAGGTAGACATACTTCCTCCCTGGCAATGATGCGAAAAGAATTACCACACAATATAGAAAGACCCTAAGGAAGGGAAAACTACTAGACTAAGTGACAGCAATGGGACAATGACCCAATGCCACTTAAGTCAAAGAACCCTGCTCCTTACAGACTTTCATCGATGGGAGGAGTCTTGATGGCAAGGGAATCAATTAGAATGGGAAGATAAATGATTTAGGTTGTGAAGTTATTTTAACAAAGCCCATTCTAGAAGAGACACAACAATGGTTCAATGATTCAAGGAAGCTAACATGCTTTCAAAGAAAGGATTTATAATGAAGAGATCAAGGCTTAGGGTTTGATATATGATGATGATAGTAGGTATTCCTAAGGTCATGATTCTAGGTGACAACGTGGAATCTCTCATGGGAGCTCTTTGTGATGTTTTAACACTTCTAAGAAGATTTTTTCTCCCTTTCAGAGACCTAGGAAATACTTGCACTAGACCTAGGTTTTTATGAATAATCGTTGGAAGAGATTCTTCCAAGGTACTCACCAAGTCAAGGAAAGGGAGCAGAAAGGGTTTATTGAGATTTAATCCAACGAATACTATTCCCATACAACCCTTAACAAAGTCACCTATACAAGGAAATATAAGAAACGTTTCACTTCTAAGGAACACATAGGGCACAATAATTTATGGATGGATCATCATGAGAAACCAACCAATATTGGAGATCCTCTAAGAAAGACCTCAAGGAAGAGTCTTGTCCAAACGAAATCCAAAAATTCACTGTCTAAAATATTTTGATTGATGACTTAGCTAGTCGTCCTAGGAAAGAAGGGCTAAAATTTTTAGGAGAAAAGACGGAGAAGAGAAGGGTTGATTACCAAACAAATTAGGCCAGTTACTTCTCCCTTGGATTTATGGCGTCCTAGATGCATTAGATAGGCTGAATTTTTCTTTAAGGAGGTTAAAAGTTGACATGATAGCTACCAATCTTCAATGGCTACCTACTATTAGAATATAGAGTTTCTTGAAGAAAAATAGAATTCATCACTAGGACCATTCATTGCATTATATATCATGAATAATATATGCAAGAGCCGACGAAATAGATTTCGAAATTATCTTCAACAAAATTAGGGCACAATAGTGTTTACTTTAGTTGCAACAATTACATACATTTGACAATTTGCAGAGAAAGATTTCATCAACAAGATAAATTACAATATAATCATGCAATATATCCATCCATATTCAGGAAGTAACTCCAAGTAAAGATCAAACTTAGCTCCAAATACCATAGTGCATCCAAGATACCCCAAAAGATCCAAGGAAAAAGGTGTGAAAGTTCCTAAGAGGGTCAAAAATTCTAAGTGATGGTGATGCTCTCTCATAAAGGAGAGTGAGTTCTATTGATATGATAACTTAGAGGTTGAATTTCTATCCTAAATCCCCTAACATTATAAAAATGTACAAAATAATGGCCTTGGTCAAAAGCTGACCAAGTAGCTATGATAAACTATGAATTAACCATCCAAGAGCTAACCAAAATGGGGATGTCATGTTTATGTAGGATTGTTGGAGAGCCAAGTTGAGTCCTCTTTGTGCTAAGATGTGAGAGAGGGCTCTGTAAATATCTAACAATGGGATGACCCCTTGGTCTCCATGTAATACACCATGTGGGACCCCAAAGTGGGTTTGGGGCACAAATATTTGTCTCATGGGTATATGAATGAAATAAAATCCTTACACTACTCCAAATGAGGGCTCTGATTATGATTCTACCCTCCCAAGTCTCAAAGCTAAGACAAACTTCCTTTGGGCCTTGGATTAGTTTCCATAATCTTGCTAAGCTAGCTAAAGCATGCTAGTATAATGCATCATCACATGAATAATGTGGGGCAATGAAAAAACTATTGAAGGTGTTGAAGTTCCCATGGAATGAAATGATACTCTAACACTTGATGAAGTCCCATGGCTCTCAATGTATCCCTTAGGGGTGTGAATATGATCCTCTGGTGGGTTTGTACCCCAGTTAAGATTCCCAACCCATGATGAAACAACCTACCAATTACATATAACATCCAATTTAATTCCTCGCCTTCAAGTACAATAATAAATTAATTCTTTTAGGTGAACAAGGATTGGTAATTAAGGGCACATGGGGACTTCATAATGGGCCTCCCTTCCAACTTTGGGGCCTTAAGATTGTAATAGTGTTACCTCCCTAGGTAGGAGTGGCTAACAAGCAACCCTATTAGGCCTTCCTAGTCCCTAATGGGACATATAGGTCCAAGTTACATCCCTTAATTGATAGGGGTCATGTGAATATTTATGAGATGGATAGGGACAAAGGGTCCCAAAGCCAAATGCCATGGGTTCAAGGATGGTAATGAAGAGGGATGTCCACATATTTGGGTGTATGGATGTAGGAGAGAGCAATCATGGATACATGATTTACACAAACATTTGTTTTTCTACAGTCCATTTTCCTTTTTCCTTTTTATTTTATTTTTCTTTCTGTATATTACTCCTTAAGCCTCCACGAGATGAGAGAATGTTGTGTATGATATAAGTAGTTATTGCCCCTATAAGGTGGGGCAGTTCATTGCGCACCAAGGGTTGAGACATGCATGGGTTTATTAATGATGTGGGGGAAATCATGGGGCTCTAGGAACGAAGGTGATGACCATAATGATAAGGGGCAGAGCTCATGTTTCGATTTTTTCCACGTGCTATTTTAATGTCTAGGCCATCTTTTGCATTTTATGATATTATTTTTCTTTGTTCCTTACTTGTGTCTATGCTATATTTTCAACGTTCTTTTAGTTGCATCAACATTTGGCGAAACATTTCTAGCACTGACCCAAACATGTGGACAAGGGGAGGGGGTGTACCACTACCTTGTGGACCTAGAAAGGGAAGATGATGAAATAGTGCTTCTAATGTGTGGAGGGGAATGAAAAAAGTGAAATGGGAAAACAAGACCATGCTACCAAAATCATGGTTTCCCAAGTAGTGCCCATCTTGAATCCACAAGCTAATAAGGGAGATCACATGGGACTAGTATTGAGAATTAACCCCCTATTTAAGTTGAGGGAACAAAATTACTATCAAACTCCTTCCTTATTCCAATTGACCCAAAAATCCATGCCCAAAGTGCCCAAGGAAAAAAACATAATCATCTAATCACACAATGAAAAACATGCCTTTAGGATTGGATTTCCTACCTTCAAACATATGCTCTCAAAAAATGGGTGAGGGGACATATGACTAACTCAGGGAGTGGAGGTCAAATGACACAACACATCAGCTACACTAGTGTTTGTCATTGACTACTGGTTGGAGACAAATCTGGGAGAAAAATATGCTCCTATTGGGTCACCCATTTTTGGTGGGTAACAAAACTCACAAGGATGCTTCATTAAAGGCATCAAATTCATTAAGAAAGGGGAATAAATATGAATACGAGAGTGATGATTCTAAATAATGACATGGCATAATTTTTCAAGAAGTTTGAGAAATTATCAAACCTCAAAGGTAAGTTACCTCTCATTTATTTCAGATGTGGTAAAATAAGACATTATGCAGCCAATTGTCCCTTTAAAGATGACAATGATGATGAAGACAAACCTAAGAAAATAAAAATCAAGAATAGAGGCTCAAGCAAAAATAATTTCTTATCGAAGCAAGATAGTGATGATTCTAAAGAAGAATAATATGTTGGAAGTAGAGAATTATTGTTCACAGACTTCACAAATGAAATATATAATTCAAAATAAGAAGGTGAAATTCGAAACGAAACAGAAGGAAACATGGATGAATTATTGATTAGTGCCATAGAAGAAAATTAGATATGAGAAAAAGAATGGAAGGTCATCTCAAGAAATCATCTCTCTCAAAATTAAGAAAGAAGAAGCTAAAAGGATATAAGAGGCCTTGAATAATGAACTAAAGGAAAATGAAGAAATTTGTGAAAAATTGGAAGTTGAGGTAGTATCTTTAAAAGGATAGTTGGAAAAATCCAACAAAAATTTTAGGACTGAAACCTTGGATATTATTCTCAGTTCCCAAAGGCTGCCACATGAAAAATACGGACTTGGCTATACTAGCCAATCTTCAAATTCAGAGGAAGATACCAGTGTTCATCATGAAGAAAAACCTAGAAGCTTTGTTGATGTTCTTAAAGGATCTCACCATAATAATGTTGCAGGAAATAGGGTTCAACCAAGGAACGAGAAGTGGCCCTTACCCGAAAGGAATATGTAATCAAGGAAAACTTATACAAACATGTATCAAACTATTTTTCTTGGAAATTATTTCTATTGTAAAAATTTGGTCATCAAGCAAAACATTTCAAGGCATGTAGGGCAAATCACCAAGATAAGATTGTTGACATAAAGAGGCAAGACCAAATAAAAACTTATAATTCCTTTGCTCTACTTTCAAAGTATAATATAGAATGTTACAAATCCAGTAATCCAGGCCATGAAACAAAAAATATTCCACTAGAGCCAAGAGATAAAGTTTGGTAAAGGAAAACTAGAGAATCTAACTTTAAGAAATGCAGTCTAGCTTTGTGTGCTCAGAAAAAAGGAGAATCAATGGTTTGTAGATCGTATATGTTTTAGGCACATGACAAGTGACCAAAAAATTTCATCTGAATAAGCACAAGAGAGGATGGAAGTGTGACCTTTGGAGACAATGGATCTGTTGAAATTGTTTGGAAGGGCACAATGAGTCTCATCAATGGTAAGGGGAAAGAAAAAAATGCTCTATATGTTGAAGGGATCAAGCATAATCTTCTCAGTGTTAACCAAATAGGAAATAAAGGACATGATCTCATCTTTCATTCCAAGGACTATGAGATAAGGAAATAATCTTCAGGAAAACCAGTAGGAAGAGGAGTAAGAATAGTAGATAATGTATACATTCTCAATGAAATTCGAGAAGAGAGATGTTATATGAGTCAAGAAAATGAAAGTTGGTTGTGGCATAAGTATTTGGAACACCTAAGCTTTGATAACTTCGTGAATATTAGAAAAACTAAAGTAGTAAGAGATATCCTCAAAATCTTAAAGCCAACAAATGTTATTTGTGCACCATGTCAACATGGAAAGTAAACGAGAACTAGCTTCAAATCAAAGGAATTTTTTGCATAAAAACCTTTGGAAATCATTCATGAAAATCTATGTGGTTCAACCAGAAGTCAAACTCTACAAGGAGAAAGGCACTTTATTTTATTTACAGATGATTATACTAGAATGATGTGGGTCTTTTTCATAAGATATAAGTTAGAAGCACTATATTGTTCTAAAACTTTCAAAGCAATGGTTGAAAATGAAAGCAAGTTGAAGATCAAATCATTAGAGAAATTTTGAGGTCTAAAATGGGCCTCCTAATGAACACTGTAAAATAATAGTAGATGTAATAAAATAAGATTAGATTACATCATCAAATTTTAGAGGGAAAAATGGAAAATATTAATCTTCAATTCGTATTTTCAATTTATCTCCCTACGGTTTTACTCAAATTTCGAGCAGAAGCACTCGTTTGATAAAAGAATTAATTCTTTATCCAAGGAGTACCCATGTTGCATACTTTCGATGGACCCTGCTATACAAAATAACAGATATACATGAGAAATGTGATTCCAATAACAATGTTTCATGTATTTCTCAATTTGTGTAGCAGGGCCCGCCCATTGAAAGCATGCAACATGAGTACTCCTTTGAAGAATAATTAATTTTTTCATCTAACAGGTGCTCCCGCTCAAAATTTGAGTAAAACTGTAGGGAGATAAATTGAAAATACGAGTTGAAGAAGTAGTTTTTTAATTTTTTAATTTTTTAATCTTTTTACTTTTTTATTCTAAAAATGGTGAATCATGCCCCATGGTTGACATCGTCATCTTGAATCCTATTGGTTCTTATAAAGTTGATTTTGGTTGTACATTTTTGTTTTGAGGCCCATTTTAGATCTCAAAATTTCTATAATTCCTTAAGAATGGATAGAGGTGGAGAATTTACCTAAAGAGAATTCAATGAATTCTATGAAAAACATGGAATGAAGAGGGAACTTTCTGTTGCTAGGACTCCACAACAAAATGTAGTAGAAAGAAATAATAGATTTGTAAAAGAAATTTCAAGAACAATGTTGTTTGAAGCTAACTTATAGGCTAAATTGTAGAGGGAGGTCTATATCATGAACAAATCTCAACTCCAAGGGAATAGTGATAAAATTCCATATGAATTATGGAAAGGAATTTTGGCCTCTATGAAACACTTTATAATATTTGGATGCAAATTCTTTATGAAGATTAATGATGATTCACTAGGAAAATTTGATTCACGTGCTGACGAATGAATTTTCCTTGGATACTTATTAAGAAGAAATGCCTACAATCGTTTGTTGCATATAGTTGAAATCATTGATGTAAAGATAGATGAGGTTCTTCTTGAAAAAAATGTTCAAACCAGTGAAGAAGACCCTATCCTTGCAGATCTAGAGGAAGGTGTTGCAAAATAAGAGGAGGAGCCAAAAAATCAAAAGGAAAAACCATCTGAAACACTATCAATGCTAAATTTTGTACAAAATCATCATCCAAAAGACCACATCATTGGAGATACGGATGGAATAATACAAACTCAAAGAAAGATAACAAACACACCAAAAGGGAGTGATATCACTTTATTATCCCTAGTTGAATGAAAGGATTTTACCCAAGCAAGGATCCACATTGGATAAAGGCAATGGAAGAAGAGATGAAAAAAATTGAAAAGAATGGAACATGGGAAATAGTACCTTGTCCAATGGATAAGAATGTCATAGGAATGAAGTGGGTGTATAAGAATAAAAAGAATTAAAATGAACAAGTCATAAAAAATCAGGCAAGATTGGTGTGCATGGGATACACTCAAATTGAAGGAATTGACTTTGAAGAGAATTTCCATTATGTTGCCTTATTAGAGGCTATAATGATGTTTCTAGAATTTGTTTGTTCTAAAGGCTTCAAATTCTATCTGATGGATGTGAAGTCAACATTTCTAAATGGAGATATGAAATAAGTATACACTGAACAACTAAAAGGGTTTGAGTTTTCAGAGAATAAAGATCTTCATTTGCAAATTGAAGAAGGCCTTACATAGATTGAAACAAACTCCAAAGGCTTTGTATGCTATATTGGCTCAATATCTTTAACAACAGGGGTTTAAAACAAGAGTTGTAGGAAGTAATATTTACATGAAGATAGACAAAGACAATTTGTTGATTACATTGGTATACATAGAATATTTGATTTTGGGTAACAACAATGATGAGATGAGTTGCAAAATTTCCCAAGAAATGTAAAAAAAAAATCACAATGTCAATGATCAGAGAGTTCCCTTTATTTCTTGGACTTCAAGTAATCAATCTAATGTTGGAATGATAATAACATAAACACTGTACCTCAAAGGAGATTCTTAAGTGATTTTGGATGGAAGAATGTGGTATTGTAGGCACACATATGATTACAAGTTGCAAGACGAATAAGGATAACGAATCTCCTATAGTAGATGCAACTATGTACAAATCATTGATTGGAAAACTTCTATATATGACATCTTCACAACCAGACATCATGTAGCTTGTAGGAATCGAGGTAAGATTCCAATCATCCCCTAAAGAATCACACATGCAAGTAATGAAAAGAATATTCATATATCTAAACGGGACCCTTGATTTTGGACTTTGGCACCCTAGGAGCACAAATCTGACATTGACAACATATACCGATGCAAGTTGGGCAGGACACATTGTTGATAGACAAAACACCAACGAAAATGCATTATTTTTAGGAGACTGTCTTATATGTTGGCTAAGAAAAAAAAATCATCTATACCTCCATCCAAAGCTGAAGTCGACTATATAGTAGCAACATATTGTTCAAATCTTATGAATGAAGAAAACATTGAAGGATGTTAAAATAGAAATAAATCATCTTAACCTTCTATTGTGACAATAACAGTGTAATTAGTCTCAAAAAACCTAGTGATGCATTCAAGGACAAAACACATTCCAGTGAAATATCTCTTTCTTTGAGAACAGTTTGTAGAGCTTAACATAAAAATGTATGTCAACACTAAGGAACAAATTGTAAACATCTTCACAAAACTCCTACCTTAAGAAGCACTTAAATATCTTTGTCAAAAGGTGAGCGTCATGTCTTTTGCATTCCATTAGAGCAGCCCCTTGCTATTGTTTTCAAAGGAGGATAACATGAGCAAAGGAGCAACATCAGGAAAAGGGGAGTAGCACTATTATATTGGAGCAACATCATGGTAGGGGGAGCAATACGATGTTAGGGGGAGTCGCATATGAGGAATATTTCCATCAATAACAAAGGGGGAGATTTTTGGAGAAATTAATTGGTATTGATGTTAAAGGGTGTCCAATTAAAGAAGCAATTTTCATAAAATTAAAGAGAACTTTAAGCCCTTTGTAATGAGTACCTGCATGCCTTCTAACTCCTCATTGAAGAAATTGAGTTTACAAGTTGATTTTTTTTTTTTTTTATCTTTATCAAGTCAATTGTGATAGCATCATTGAACACTCTTATAGATTGGATGCTCTTTTATGGCCCCAGGAAACCCCTTTTCCCATGAAAACTTAAAAAATGTATTTCAAATTCCATACGTGACTTTTTCCACATAAAAATACATACATAATCGGGTTCCATAGCACTATGCCCACACATACATTTTTAAATATGAAAAAATAAAATAAAATGTTATTTTTGGAGCTGAGTTTACAAATTTTACGGAGAGCCAACCTACAAGAGCTCGTGACCTAACTGAAATAACAAATTTGATGTTGTATATATACACCCCTAGTAGGCCTAATTCATAAGAAAAGAGAGATATCGACATTATACTTGATTTCCCCCAAATAAAGTCTACTTTTCTCGTGCCTCCTGTACTCCCAGTCTCTAGGAAACCTTGGTTTCCTTTGCAGAGATGCTCAGCCTTCTTATCTAGAATATTCTTGCACCTATTAGAGAGGTAGTCTTCGTGGTTTGGGTTGAATGGATCCAAAGGAAGGCTTTGTCGATGCCTTTGGCCTGGATCAGGTTGTATCTATCCTATACTTACTGTTGTTAATAAATAAAGAAGCTCATGTATTATTCCCGATATATGTTGTCATCTTATGAAATATATCTTGAATGGCTATATATGAAGATATAACATATTTCGATGCATGCATGTTGAATTATATATTATGTATATTCTTCCATGATTTATTTGCAGGTCTTCACATCTTAGAGGAAGAAAAGTATTTTGACCCTACAGGAACATCTTCAAACATATGACCCTCGGGTATGTCTCTAAGTCCAACTTTGATAATTCAAATGATTGGCATGCTTGATCAAGTGTTATTTTTTTATTGTTTTATCTTGCTCTGTTGAGGTTTTCAACCCTTGCCTTAGGGAACTTTTCCCATCAACATCAACCTACATAAGTACAAGCTCACCCCCCTCCTTAACAATCATGATGGTTCAGTATAATTAAACTTGCATAAATATAAGTCATGCTTCCCCCATTTTGGCCAAGCAACTCATTGAAAAGAAGATAAGAAGAAGCTCAAGTCTGAAAGAGAATAATAGTGGTTCATACCTCATGAACCCTAAATAAATTTGAAGGAGAAATTTAAGATTTTGATTTTATTGTTAGGTAATGGTTACTAGTGTTTCCTTTATCAATTCGTTGGGCACTCTTGGAGAAAAACCTTAAGCCAGTTTTGGAGGGCCAAATTCGACTTAACCTCGGTCCTACTTAATGTTATCTAGGAATAGTGTCCACTCGGATGCTACTATTCCCACTAAGATGGGTGGCTATCTTAGAAACAAACAATCAAAGTCTACTATTGTTTCCTTTTATGAAAATAGACGAGAGGAGAACCAAAAGGGCCAACCTGAGTCTTGCGCTTGATTTCCTCTCCTTCTCGATAGAGTTTCATCGCTTCTTCTTTGTCTACCCAACTTGAAAAGAACTTGTGGAATCAAAGCAACATACTACTATGCAAGAAACAAGGATATAAATTCATAAATAATATAGGATCAGATGTGTATTAACCATATACATGCATATATAAACAAGTACACAAGAATATGGAAGGAAACAAGAATAGATTTATTCAAATGAAAAGTAGCAAGAGGATTACAACCATGTGCTCTAACCCAGAATCATCCTCCAGCTAGGAAGCCCTTCTTCACCTCAAGAAAAGCTAGATCGCCCAACACTGTGAATGTACACCAGAAAACCAACAACACTACTCTATAAGATACAAAATTCCAGCCCCCTGGATCTCTGTGACGAGGGATCCATATATAGATGATTACAGAGAGGTGAGCCATCTTCTGGGATCTTGATTAGTGTCTTCTCTCTGATAGTTCTTGCTTTCACTTGGAGAATGATGAGAGGGGAAGCTTCTGGAAGATTCCATGATCTTCCACCTCGCATTTTTGTCCCTGCCATTTGTCCATTCCCGACCATCGTACCCTACAGAGGAGCAAATCAGTATGCATCGACCTTGTACACTGGGAAGGTGATATGCATCACACCCCCTGTATTGAGCTTTTAGTATGGTCCAGTTTTGACCATTTATGAGCAGTTTTCAGTGGAGAACTTCTGGGAGATGATGTAATCAGTTGACCTTGTTCCTTTAGGCAGTGAGGCAACACTTTTAGGGACTTAGGAGCCCTCACATTATGGACATTTATGATTGGGGTTGAAGTGCCCAAAATTATCTATAACATTTGCCCCCTAAAGCATGAGGTTGTTAATCATTTTGATGTCGGGTGAAATGCTTTACTATGAGGATCTGAAGTTTTTCCGAGCTGGGAGGTGACTTGTAATAAGATACAATAAAATACATTATTTTGACAACATTTTTTCATGATCTAGCTGAGGCGGGCATTCCCATGCTCAGCTTTATAAATTCATTTTCATGTACATAGGAAAGATAACCGTCTGTGTGACAGACTGATGATACGGACACATCATCCTTTGATTTGGATGATCATCTGTTCGGCAATGATGTACACTTGATGTCTTTATATTCCTGAATATATCACAACCCGATGGATGAAACTAGATTTGGGGTCTTCAAAACTCGTTCAATCTTCACTCGGAGTACAAATTGATCCATGTGAAAAATGTTCTAGAGTCGAACATGGAAAGACATCACCTGATTAATAGCCATGATGTAAGCTGTTAACAGGCGTGAGAGGAATCACCAATAATGACAATGACCCTCAAGGTACTACAGTACAATTTACGTTGTGTGAAAAGGACTTGGCGTCAAACACCATGCAAAATCTCTCGATCGAAGGCCACTGATGTAAACATGTCACCGGAAGTGAGAAACTTGCCATCGAGGCATGCAGGCTTCAAAGCACTGAAAGGGTTGTTCCTAAGTCAACTTCTTGGATAATGAGCTAATTTGACAAGAAGCGACCTGTCATAAGAGGGCCTTAAGGAATCCCACATCAACGACACGGAACGAAGCAAATGATTTTGGAGGTGAAACAAAACTGACCATACAGGGCTCAGGGTGGCGGTCATGAAGGAATGAAGCATAAATGTATTGCAGTGGGTGAGACACAGGTGAATTGTCTGAATGACTTCTCTTGAACATATCGGCGACACTGATGATGGATTGGTAGCGTTAACCCCAAAG